>PVLD010014316.1:0-52819 GCA_004027595.1 Dinomys branickii | reverse complement strand
TGTTCTGGGTGGGGTTGAGTTTTGAGACTGCGTTTTGTTCCTCTGTTTTCCCATTTTTGGGTATCAGATTCAAAATGTGGAGCTATAAATTCCACAGACAGTTCAGCAGGCAAAGGTCTGCTGCAGAGGCTGCTCCAATGGTTCCTTCTCTTTGGGAGAATGTCCCTTAAGCTGTCTGCTGAGATTTCCGCTTCTACTCTCTACCCCAAGACCTGGCCGGGGCAAATAAACAGCTCGCCACCCCAGGATTCTTGCAGATAGGCCACTCAGGTGTTCCTCCCTGGGTGGAGCTCCTTCCCCCCTCACAAAACCCGTTGGGGCGCCTAAGTAGGTCTTCCCACCCGGGAGATCCTGCAGTCCTTGAAGCTGCTTTGGTGTCTCTTGCTGGGCTGAGCTTCTTCCTGATTCAGGAAAAACTGGTTAGAGCACGCACTTAACTCACCCTGTGATCGTGCAGACAGGAGTGCCGTTCAGATGTTTTTCCCTGGATGGGGATTTTCGCCGACTTAGAAATCCCGCCTGCCGGTCGCTGTTGCTCCAGTTCGCGCAGAGCTGGCTGCGGGGGTGGGGTTCTGAGCGGGATCCCGGAGCGGTGCCCGGTTTGGCGCAGTTTGTCCCAGTAGCGCGTTCTCTGTCGGGTTCAGGAGCTGAAGCCGTTCTTCCCTCCGCACTCGCTCTCTCGGCTGGTCATCTTCCCGGAAGTCCTTATTTCTGTCTTCATATTGCTATATTTCATTGTTTGGGTGGTAATCCTCTGGGAGGTTCTCTCTCTGCTGCCTACCCGGTCGCCATCTTCCCGGAAGTCTTGCCTGATCTCACATGCTGTGCCAGTCAGCTTTCATTACTGTAACAAAATACACAAGATAGTCAAATTAAAAAGAGGAAAGGTTAATTTTGGCTCACAGATTTGGAAGTTTCAGGCTATGGTCAGTTAATTGGCTTGTTGCTTTTGGGCCTTCAGTGAGGTGCAGTGTGTCATAGTGGGAGCTTGTGGTACAGGAAGCCATCACCTGATAGTGGGTGGGAAGCAGAGAAAGAGAGAGGAGGCATTTCCTTCAGGGTTACTCTCCAGTGACTAAGCTTCCTTCCACTACTCTGTACCTGTTGAAGGTTTTGTCAGCTCTCCAAATGCACCACAGACTGACAGTCAAGTTTTTAATACATGGAATCTAAACCATAGCACATATGCAATACAGAAAAAAGGTAAATATATGGAAATAGAGAAGAAAAATGGTTACCCAGGTGAGTGGGTGGTAGGAAATGGGCAAGTGTTAGATCAGAAGTTGCAAAGCCATAGCTGTGTAGGATGAAAAAGTGTAGAGGTGCATTTACAATACAAAGACCAGTTAATAAAACACACTGTATTTGGAATTTCAATTAAATGAATAGATTTTTAACTGCTTTTACCAAACAATTGACAGTAAGTGAAATGATTGTCTCAGTTTATTTTGTGTTGCTATACTGAAATATCTGGGACTAGTAATATATACAGAACAGTTGAACAGTTTTGCAGTGTGAAGGTGGAAAGATTGAGTGGCCTTGTTTGGCTTCCTTCTCGTTGGGCCTTCTCGCTGCATACAGCATGATAGATTGTATCATGTGTTAGAAAGACATGCAGGAGAGATCATAGAGCAAACCTAGGAAGTCATACTTCATTTGTAACAACATGTTCCAGGTCTGTGAGAGGAGAGCACATTCCTATGAGATTTGATTCACTCTGAGAAAAACATTAGCCCATGCTAAAAGCCTAACAGCCATCTCTCAAGTATTCCATGAGCTCTCCACATTGGCACAGTGGGGCACCAAGCTTCTAGCACATGAACCTTGGGGGACAGCAACCTGTAGCAATGGTGTAGTTACAGATGTGTTACTTCACTGTAGCAATCATTTCACTGTTTGTCTATCCTCTAATGTCATGTGTACCTTTAGTATGCACAATGAAACTCGAGAAGTAAATATATAAAAAATAGACAAAGGCTTTCCAGGTGGTGCTGATAGTCACTTAGTTGAGAAGCAGAAGTTGGGAGGTATTTTCTGTAAAGAGCTCAATAGTAAATATTTTAGGCTTTGCATGCCACATGGCCTGTCCCAACTACTGAAGTCTGCCATTGTAGTATGAAAGTCATGGGTGATATGTGGATATCCTTACCCCCAATTTTTTTGGTAGTTCTGTGGGTTGAACTGAGGATTTTAGTGCATGATAATAGGCAAGTGCTCTCCTACTGAGCTAGCCCCAGTGCTTCACAGGTGATAAGTAACTGAATGAGAGTGGCTTTATTTTTCTATTCAAATGTTTTTATAATAAATAAACCATGTAAATTGACATTTATACTAATGTACATTCCGTGGGGATGAATTTTAGCTCACTCCAACACCAAGCAGGAAGCATGAGCTGAGTTACCAGGATTTAGCTCCCACCCTGAACTCCCTTTCTGAGCACTGTGAGTCCTGATGGCCCTAGCAGACACCATGTGATCCTGGCAACAACGGTCTGAGTCAACGGGCTTTAGGACTCACTCTAAACTACTAACACGAGCACCAAGAGAGACTCTACACTGCTTGTATATATGAAAAATGTATGAACCCATAGTGTCAAACTACATGAAAAGCAGCAGTCCTGGAGCCTGAGAGACAGCGACATACTCTACACAGCAGACGCGAGAAAATCCTCCAGTTCTTTCTGAGAACTAATAAGTAAACAGTACACACTATGGACTACCACGGTGAGCACAGGTAGAGGAGATCTCACGCCACTTGTGCCCAGCATTGTAAGTGTACCCAATGACCAACAAGATTGAGTGGTGAGATGAGGCAAAGACATGGAACTCAGGTATAGACCTGCTTCTCTAGCTGGGAGGGGATAGTCTCCAAAGACACTAATGGTCTATGAGGGGATACCAGGAACTTTGGTGGGGAGCTCGGAGGCCTGAGGTGGGGAGGGGCCTCCCTTTGGGTTGCATGAGAGTCCTGAGGACTAGACTGGGCCTCCCACAGAGTGGTGTTGGGACAGAGTCTGGGAGTCTGTGGGGGTGACCCCAGGGACTTGGATCCGCTGGGGAGTGCCCCTCCCCCAGTGTCCCGTGCTCCAACTGGCCCCCAGGGCATGCCAGGTGTTCCGCCCGGCCCCCGGGGTGTGCCAGTGCTCTACCCCCACCCCCAGGGAACCCCCAGGGCATGCCAGGCACTTCGCCTGCCCTCCCCCCAGGCCTGCCAGGTGCTCTGCCCCTGCTCTGGAGCTCCACCTGCCCCCCCCTCCCAGCTCCACTCGGCCCCTGGGGCATGCCAGGTGCTCCGCCTGGCCCCTGAGGTATGCCAGGCACTCCACCCCGCCTCTGGAGCTCTGCCTGGCCCCTGGAGTGTGCCAGGGGCTCCACCCAGCCACTGGGGCATGCCAGGCACTTTGCCTGGCCCCCAGGAAGGCCCTGAAGAAGCACCTGAGCCTACAGACACAGGTGCGCTGACAAAGTCTGGCGGTTTGCTGTGTAACCCTGCCTACTCGACTGGACACTCGACGGCTGTTAGGGCTTGCCAAAGGGTGCTTCTCCACCTCCTGCCATAGTAATTTGTGCACACCCACATAATATATAGCATATTTAGAAGCAGCCAAGTCTCTGCCAAAAGTAAGAGCATGAGGGAGTAAATAAACCAAAAACACAGTTATTACCAGTGGGAAGACCACTGACAGGGTGGTAGAACAGCGGTGGTGGAGTGGAGAAAACTGATTAATTGAACGAGTCATCATCTGTATACCTGAGTAATAAAGACGAAGATAACATTATGTAATACAACATCCAGTGGTAACCTCCTACTATTTTCTCTGTAATCTGGTGTTTCCTTTATTGTTTTTGTGTTAACAAATGCAAAGACAACACTATGTAATACAGCATCCAGTGATGGTTCCCTATTGTCTCCTCTGTAATTCGGTGTTTCCTTTATTGATTGTGTTATAACAAATACGAAGATAACATTATGTTATACAGCATCCAGTGCCAATTCGCTACTATAGTCTCTATAACTTGGTATTTTCTGTATTGTTTCTGTGTTATTCTGGGTTCTTTTGTGTTAAAAATAAAAAAAATGATACAATATAATAAACCATATAAATTGACATTTATACTAACATATATCCCGTGGGGATGAATTTTAATGGCTAGAAAAATCATGTTTATCTGCTAGGTGCTTTAAAAATAAGTCTAAAAATACTGTTTTTATCACCAGAAATATTTTAGTAAAATATATTTTTTCTTTAGATAATTAAAAACTTTTGTAAAACATTAAAATTTGAAGAATGATAAAAGAATAACGTATTTCTTTTTTTTTTTAATTTTTTTTGTCTTTGTGAGACAGGGTCTTGCTCTGTAGTTCAGGCTGGCCTAGAGTTCACTTTGTAGCCCAGGCTGGTGTCAAACTTGCAATGATCCTGCTGCCTCAGCCTTCCAAGTGCTGGGATTACAGGCATGCGCCACCATGCCCAGCCTTAACTTTTTTTTATTTTTTGGTACCAGGAATTGAACTCAAGACCTTATGCTTGCCAGGCAGGTGCTTGTGCTGCTGAGCTGTATCCCTGGCCCAATGGTCACACTCATCGTAGAGCATTGGTACCTGTACATGCTATAACTTACCTTTGGGCTGGGAAAGTAGCTCAGCGGCACAGTGCCTGACAAACAAGTGAAAGATCCTCAGTTTGATTTTTGGTACTGAAGGAAAAAAAAGAAACAACCTTGTCTTTTTCCCATTCCCTTTCTCCCCTCCCCATTTACAAAAGCTTTGTTTCTGTTTTTTCCTTTTCTCATTTTTTTAACTTTTCCATTCTTTACTTTCCCCCTTCCTTTTCCCATTTGTTCTTCTTCCCATTTTTTTTTTTTTTTTTTGGATTTGTTTTTTTGCTTTTATACTGGGAATTGAACTCATGAACTTGTGCTTGCCAGGCAGACACTGTGGTGCTGAGCTATATCCCCACCCCACCCCCATTTGAACAATTTTCCTATTTCATAATACTTATTATACATTTTAGCCCTTATTTACACTTTCGGTTTGTCACACTAGGGAAATAATGTATTTACACGTGTGTGTCTGATTTATTTCACTTGAGTATGGATTCAAGGTGCATCCATTTTCCTAGAAATGTCTTGAGTATATCTTCTTTCGTGGCAGAGTAGTACTCCATTGTGTAAAAAAAAGTCTTCTTTATCCATTCATCAGTTGATGGGCACTTGTATGTTTTCCAAGATTTGGCTATTACAAACTGTTCTGTTCTAAACATAGGTGAGTATATATCACTGTGGTATGATTCTTTTTCATTCTTTTGAGAAGATACCCAGGAGGGGAATGGCTGGGTCAAATGGGACCTCCAAATCCTAGTTTTTTAGGGAATCTCCACACTGATTTCCACAGTGGTTGCACTAGTCCATAGTCCCAACAATGGAGAAGGGTTCCTTTCTTTCCCATAGCCCCTCCAGCATTTGTTCTTGGTTGATTTCTTGATGACAGCCATTCTTCCTGGGGTGAGATGGAATCTCAGAATTGTTTTAATTTGCATCTCTCAAATGAGCAGTGATACTGGAACTTTTAAAATATATTTATTTGCTGTTTGTACTTCTTCATCTGAGAAGTATGTATTTATCTCAGATGCCCACTTTTGGATTGGGTCTTTAAATTTGTGGGGTCTGATTTTTTTGAGTTCTTTATATGTTCTCAAGAGTAATCCTTTGTTTGAGGAACAGTTGGCAAACATTTTTCCCGCACACTGTGGGTTATCTCTTCACTCTGTTGGTGATTTGCTATGTAAAAAACTTTATTTAATAAAGTGAGATCTCAGCTGTTGATTCTTTGTGTTAGTTGCTGTGTGACTGGGGTTTTATTAATAAAATCTTTGCTTATACCAATGTCTTAAATAGTTTTGTTTATAGCAGCACAATTTGTCATAGCTACATCTTGGAAACAACCCAAATGCCCATCAACTGAGGAATGGATAAAATAGATGTAGTATTCTTATATGATGGAGTACTACTCAGCTATAAAGAAGTATAAACTTGAGACATTTATAGAGAAATGGATGTGACTTGGGCATTGAAATAAGTCAGTCTAGCCTGTGTAAACATTGTATTTTCCCCCTAGTGTAAGAAGCTGAAAGAGTAAGTAAGATCCAAAATGTACAGTAGATACTGTGAAATGGGAAGAAACTATTCAACAGGAAAGAGAAATTGGAATAGAGGAAAAGAGAAAAGAAGGAAGGAAGAAGGAAAAAAATATATGTGTATATATATGTATATGTATATATACACACACATATCCATATATATACACATTCATTTAAATTGTCCAAGGTGATTAAGATGGTGGTACCTACTAATTGCTATTAGTTCATTGAAAAGAAAGGTTTATGCATATATTGTTTGATCACTTTTTCATGCCTATATCTTGTAATATGAGCAACTACTTTGAAGATAACAGTATACAATGTACTAACCGTTTTTACTCTCCCACAATCTTGTTTTGAATTTTTTTGGGGGGTCTGGGAATTGAACTCAGGATCTCATGCTTGCCAGGCAGATGCTGTGCCACCGAACAAAATCCCTGGCCCTTGTTTTTGAAATTTTATACCCTTGTGTTTTTTTTTTCCTTTAAAGTAAAAAGTTTTACCTATTTTGTCTTCCAGCCAATTTAATGTTTCTGTTTTTAATATTTAGATCTTTGGTTCGTTGTGACTTTAGTGCATGGTGAAAGTTATGGGTCCAATTTTAATGTTTGGCCTGTGGAAAGCCAGTTTTTCCAGCACATGTATTAAATAGACTATCTTCCCATGAATGTATTTGGAACCTTTCTCAAAGAGAAGGTGGCTGAGCTGAGTATCTCTGGCTTTGTTTCTGCATCTTCTAATCTGTTGCATTAATCTGCAGATTTTTTTTGCCAGAATCATGCTGTTTTTATAGTAGTTTTATAGCATAATTTCAAGTCAGGGATTGTAATGTTGCTAAGTGGCTATATTCTAATAGAACTTTCTTCACAAAAATGAGAGAACTGTGCTAATAAGCCTGAACTTTAATTTCTGTGCTGTATTGTGACAGTAGTGCTAGATGGACGAAAACTGTATTTTGAGTTAACATAGGAGATAAATGGCTTGCATTTTAATAATATTGTACCTCCTTAAATGATACTTAGATTTCCGAGTTATAAATATTCTACTTGTTATTCATATATGATAAATTATTAATAAAATACATATTTTTCTCTTTAGTCTCTTCCTATTTTTTAATGTATCTGTATGACTAGAATATTCCTGGGTTCATTTGTCAGACTTTTTGAAATGGCTATTCTTTAGAAAATTGAGTTAATTGTAGTAAAGTTTTTAAAATCTATTTTTATAATTTTATACCTTTAAGACAGTGTCTCACTATGTAGCTCAGGCTGTCTAGTACTTAGGACTCACTATGTAGCTCAGGCTGACCTCCAACTTGTGATACTTCTGCCTCAGCCTTCTAAGTGCTGGGATTACAGGCATGTTGCCACCACACCTGGCCTATATAACTCATATTTTTATATGACAGATTAAGAAATTAGGATAAAAGGAACATGCCAGATAGTGTCATGTTTTTTGGTTTGAAAAAATATGATTAATGAACCTCTGTATTGGAGATAACCAAGATCAATTTTGTGAATCTGTTGTAAAGAAATAGGCAGAATTGATAGAACAAAGTACTTTTGCTAGTGTTACGGTTTGTGTCCAGATGTACCCCGAAAGTGTCATGCAGCCATGGGGACTGGCTTCTAGAGTTCGTTACTGATTCACGATCTGGTGCTGGGATTATGGGTCTGAGTGCTACATCTGCCCTGCGTACATTATAAGGGAGGGAAAGCGCTCCCTTTCCTCCCTTCGCTCTTGTTGCTGTTTTCCATTGTCACAAACTGTTGTCCCTGTGCCATGCTACCTACCCTGCTTTCAGGCCAACTGCTTATGGACTGCAACCTTCACAAACTGTGAGCTAAATAAAATTTGCTTCCTTAAGTTTGGGCATCAGGTATTTTGGCTCAGCAATGAGAGAAAATCAACCAAGACAGCTAGTGTTTTTATTTATTTTTTTAATTTTTATTTATTTTTTGACCTCTTGAGACAGGATCTCACAATGCAGTTTGGATTGGTCTTGAGCTCACTTTGTAGCTGAGGCTGGTCTTGAACTCAGCAACAATCTTGGATCCACCTGCCTTAACCTCCAGAGTGCAGGGTTACAGGCATGTACCACCAGGCCTGGCTGTGTGTGTGTGTGTGTGTGTGTGTGTGTGTGATTTTGAGATAGGGTCCCGCTGTGCAGTTCAGGCTGGCCTTGAGCTCACTATGTAGCCCAAGCTGGCCTCGAACTCGCGGCAATTCTCCTGTCTCAGCTTCCTGAGTGCTGGGATTATAGATGTGCACTACCATGCCTGACACTTGCTAGTGTTTTTAGAACTTTAAGTTTTGTTTTTAAAGCAGAAGTACTATTTCTCCAGTTAGTTAAGAATGGTCATAATTGTGACTTTGTTAACTACCATCCTACCTAGTATTTTTTGGAAAGACCCTGTAAATAATATCGGAATTAATTTAGTATAGATTAGTTGTGTGAATATGTCATGTCAGTGAGGAATAATTTAGGAAATCATTAAATGTTTAATTTTTGTTTTTTTCCTGCTTCCCTATGTAGAACATGAGTTGTTGTTTCATGGATTAAAAACATTCACAGCTATCTGCAAAAATCGGCTTCTCACTTTCCTCTCTGCCTTGGCCATGAATTGAAATGTATGTGGTACACAAATTAGTTAGTGATGATTTGGAGTGGGTCATTTTAAAGGCAATATATTAGTATTTTACTTTGCCACCTTTGAATTATACTGAACAAAATATAATTTTTTTTTTGTTTTGCTTTACTGAACAAAATATAATTAAAATATCTTAGAATTATAGGCTGATAAGTGGCACAGCATAATGGAAGATCATGACCTTTGGAGACAAATGCATTTCTTTTTCTTCACTGTTAGGTGTAAGTGGAATAAAGGTGCCTTCGTTATGTGGGCCTCAGAGTACATATTGCAACAGAATTCTGATTTTATTTTTGTGTCCTCTTTGCATTTATGCAGTACAGTTTACAAAATTGTAGTTGAAGTAGTTATTTTAAAGCCTAAAAGTATTTAAAGCCTAAAAGTAGCCATCTTTTCTTCCTGAAGTTCCTTCAGTGTTTCCTTACTACTCTTAGGATGAAGTCTGCATTCCTAAACATGCCTTCAAAAGCCCATAGGATTTCCCTAGCCTTGTGTTCTCTTCTCCCATCAGACTACTGACTGTTGAGGCTCAGTATCTCTAAGCTAATGTTCTTGATTATTTCATTCTTCTTGGAACCCTTCTACTCCTTGCCTTTCCCTGCCCCCTAGGTGTTCTATTATTTAGAACATTAGGTAAAGTAAAGCTTTCCTACCTTAAATGCATATGAAAGGTTAAGCACTAGCTGAAGACCATTGGGGCTGGGTGGGGGTGGTACATGCCTGTGGTCCCAGCACTTGGGAGGCTGAGACAGGTGGATGGTCCACCAAGAGGTCCATGGTGAGTTCAAGGCCAGCCTGGACTACACAGCAAGACCCTGTCTCAAAAAAAAAGCAACCACCGCCACTACCAACAATAACAAAAGACCATTGGGTTAGGATTCAGACCTTAATTTTAGTCTTACCTCCTTCATTTACTAATTAGGAAATCCTTTAAGAAATTAGTATCTCTGCTTATTGCGTGAAAATGGTTTGAAAGTAAATATTATATGAAACTATTAAGCATTATCAAGTGTCTATTTTGGGTATTTGTAAAATAGCTGAATTTCATGTTTGAAGAGAAAGATCATGCCATGGGCTGAACCCTCTCCTTTCATGTGTTGAATCCCTAGACCCAAGTAACTACATAGGAAATAAAGCCTTTAAGGTGAGTTGCACTAACCGAGGTCATGGAGTACAAACCTGATCCCATACTACCGAAATCTTTATAAAAAGGAAAGATACCAGAGACTGAGCTTTCCTTGTCACGTGAGGACACATTGAAAAGCTGGCTGTCTGCAGGCCAAGAAGAAATCCCTTACCAGCAACAGAACCTTGCCTGACTCTTGATTGTGGACTTGCCAGCTTCTAGGATTATAAAAAGAATACATTTGTTGTTTTAGCTACCCAGCCTATGGTATTTTGTTACTGGCAGTGCCAGAGCCATTGTAATGCAGATTAAAATGTAATTACCTTGTGGGAACAGCTAAGTAGGGTGATTTTTGAGATAACATTTTAGTGAGTAAATTAGCAGGCTAGTTTGGAAGAAACCCCCAGTAGTTTCATAATTACGCTTAGAGATCTTCTGACTGTGTGATCAGGGATATTACTATAAATTATTACCTTCAGGTTCAGCTCAGACTTGTTTTTGAAACTTATTTCCCTTTCCCATATGAAAGTTAAATCATTTTGGATACATTTGGCTATAAACAGTAACAATCTATTAGGCTTAAACAGTAAAGAACATTTTGCTACTTAGCACAAAAAGCACCAAACTGAGATTATTCCAAGGTTGGTTAATTCTTCTGATTAGTGACAGCAAAGATTCAAGTTCTTTACATTTTCCATCTCATCCTTGGTGGGATTGTTGTTAGTTATATTATTTATCTTATTCTTAGTTTCTGAGTACTTAGTGGTTTTCACTGAAAATGTTACATGGTGACTATTGAACTTTAGAAATGTCAGAAGAGAAAAAAGAAACAGAAATCACGTAAAATCCAACTCTAACATCTGCTGTATCTCCTTTCATTATCTGTATTAGTTTGTATAGGTACTAATAATACCAGATACATGATCACACTACATATACAAGTATATATTGTAGGGCTTTTTTTCCATTAAGAGATATAAAAAATTGTGTATTTCTTAAAAATTTTTAGCAAAAACAATTTTCCTTTGTCATTGAAAAATTGGATACAGAAAAGTGTATAGAACTGTAAAAATCACCCGTTCTTCACCAGATGACCAGTAATATATTGATGTATTTTCTTCTAGGTCTCTTGTATGTGTGTGTATTACATGAAGTAAAACATCACATACATAGTAATTTTATAGTCTGTTTTTACTATTGATGCTTTGTATACCTTGTTTAACAGTTCATACTCTTGCTACTTTGATTCTTCACTTTCATGGCACATCTGTGGCCTTACAAGGAGTTCCATTTGAATGAGGTAGAAAAAACTTAAGCATAGTTTACAGGGTTCTCTACCCCATGTTCGGGAGTACCTGCAAGTAAACATTTATAGGCCATAGTCACACTCAGAAGTGACCTTGAGGGAAATTATTCTCCCAGTGGGTAAAGCTTAGAGCACTTCATCTAGTTGAGGAAGTTAGAGATGAGGATCTATTGTGATTCATGGCAGTAGTTAATAATGGGCTTAGGAAGAATATGATTGGGAATATGGAGAATAGACACATGGATACTCTTCTGAATGGGCATAGAATTGTGTGTGTGTGTGCGCGTGTGTGCGTCTCCTCAATATCACCTCTGGATTTCAGCCTCATTCTCCACTCACACCTCTCTTTTCCTGATGGGTTTATGGAAAAGATATGAGGACTGGTATACAGTTGTGCATGTACTCACCAGTGTAGACCTCTACTCACTGAGACTGATCTGGCTGTGCTACTGCTGAATAGTTATTGACTTGCCAACAGCAGAGAGCCAGCACTGACTCGCTTAGGTACCGTTTCTCAGGAGGGACTAGTCAGACATCAGATGGCAGATTTCTTGCTGTATTAGTCAGCTTTTTGTCACTGGGACCAAATACCTGCGAAAAGCAACTTAAAGGAACAAGGTTTATTTTGACTCATGGTTTTAGCAGTTTTAGTCTGCGTTCATGAAACATCATGGCAGAAGGGCGTGGGGGAGGAAAGCTGCCCATCTCATGGCAACCAGGAAGAAGGAGTGGGAAAGAGCCCAAGAACAGATATATACCCTTTAGAGTGACTTATTCCAAGTGGTCTCTTCATTCTTGTAGCACATTTAGCTATGAATTTATCAGTGGTTTAATCTGTTGAAAAAGTTCGCATCCTTACAACCTGAATCACCCCTCTAAATATCTCTTCATTTGATTTTGGCCAGAAAACTGGGAAATGACTGGGTATTTTGTGCTCCGGTCTAGTTGACCCTCAGGATTAGCCATCACACTTCATTGGACTACTTTTATAATGGGAAGGAGAGAGCTGTTGTTCTTACTGGCATATCATTCTGTATATGGATTTGCCTTCCTTGCCTGCATTACTTCTTAGAAAACTTATTTTATACCTTATAGAAAGTCTTCTTACAGTATTTGAACTACTTTGGTTCTCACTGGGGCGTTCATTTGTATAGTAAGTGGAATGTGGCATTGAAGTTATGTCCATGGAATATTTGGTCTTCCATGTTCCTCATTATCGTAAAGCAGCTAAATTGATATGTTAGTAGAATGTCCTTTTGAAGGTTCACTTACTCTACCAGTTAGGTGGCAACTCTTTGCAAGGTTGTAATAATATTGTATAAAAGGGCTCTTCTGTGAAACTGCAACCAGTAAGTGGTGATGCTTCTGTCATAGCTAGCATTCGCAAATCAGATAATCAGGGAATGGAAATGGAATGAACTTCTTTCACTGTTACTCCTGATGATCCACAAACAAAACTTTGGGTCTTTGCTCCACAGTTCTGGCCTTTGCTATTTTAGAGTCTTTATTCCCAGCTTTTATTGGGGAACACATCATTGGTTCTATTAAACTGGAGGCTGAAGAGCTGGCTACTTCAACTTTCTCGTATCTGTGAACTAGCAACAAAGCGGGTTATTATTGGTTAGGATGATCGATTCTGTTAGGTGGAAATTTGGTTCTAGTGGGGATAAAACGGGAATAGGTCTGGAATACAGGAAATCTTGCATAGTACCTGTTGTCTCTTCCATGCCCTACAATAAAAAATGGAAAACTAAACATAGTATGGGCAAGGATGGTAATCATAGATAAGGTATGGGTTATTCCACCAGGCAAAAACTGACCAGATCAATTGCTTGCTGAGGGCAAAGGGAGTAAGTAATGGGTAGTAGGAGAAGCAAATGAACATGAGCTATGATCTTTTGACCAGTTATAAATGAAGACTAATTGAATATGTATTTCTTTCTTTTTGTGATAGGGTCTCCCTATGCAGTTCAGGCTGGCCTTGAGCTCACTTTGTAGCCCAGGCTGTCTTGAACTTGCAATAGTCCTCCTGCCTCAGTCTCCCAAGTGCTGGGATTACAGGCATGCACCACCATGCCTGGCTGTATTTCTTTCTTTCTTTGGTGTTCTTTTGCCTTTTTGAGGCAGGGTCTTGGTATGTAGCTCAGGCTGGCCTTGTGCTCACTTAGTAGTCCAGGCCAGTCTCTGACTGGTAAAGATCCTCCTGCCTCAGCCTGCCAAGTGTTGGGATTATGAGATTTTCTTTTGTGGTTTCATTTATTTAGCTTCTGTAGCTGACTGACTGATGACTCCCTGATCTTTCATTGTTCTTGGGCCTTCAACTGTTCCTATAATTTCAAAGTGAAATTCTATAATAAATTCTTTGTTCTTTAAGGCATACTGGCTGTGCTCCCCACTTTGAATCCTGACTTGATAAACCTTCTTCTGGGTAAATATTGATATACGGTATTGACCGCATAATATTCCATTTTATACATTTTTGAAAATACTTGTATGTCACTAGCCATTGAGGTTTTTTTTGGCTCTTACAACCACAGACAGTGTGAACATCCTTGTATATACGAATTGAGATTGCTTATACTTGATCTTTCATTTTTTTTAATCAGATTTTATTGGTACATTTTAGATACATATAATGATCACATTCATCATGGAGAATTTGTATCTGTACACAATATAGCTATTTTTCTGTTTTCCCATTCCCCTGCCCTCCCTTCAATCCCTCTTCTCCTCCTTTACTAAAGGTCTTTTTCTTTTGGGTAAATTCCTTTTTTTTTTCTTTTGGGTAAATTCCTTGAAGAATTTATTTTAAATAATTGATATTGTCAGATTGCACTCTCCAGGAGTATGTGACAGTATTTGCCCAAGCTACCTTTTTTTTTCTTGGCCAAACCACTTTAATTTACAGCTTTAAAGTACAATAGGAAGTCCATAATTTCTTGACATTCTCACCTGGCTCCCCCTTGTGAAGAACTGAGTCCATGCTTTAGTCTTCATCATCAGAAAGGATACCTTACTCTTTATCTGTCCACTGGGAGGAGTCTGGATGTGAGAAGTGACCCAACACAGCATCCCAGTCATGCCAGAAGTGCCAAAGAATCCAGAACCACATGGTTGTGCGTAACATCTTGGCCTGCATTGCCTTGTACCTGGTGGGCTAGGGACGCTCCGTACCGGGGAGCCCAATGTGCACACCACCATCAGCAAGACAACTCCACTGCCTCGCGTGGCACCCTTGGAAGCTGATGTGCTGTCTGTGTCTCACTGCTGTCCCAGGCCACCCCGCCCCACCCAAGCTACCTCTAGATCATCACAATATTTGCAATTCCTTTAAGAAATAAACTTATATGAGAAGATAATTATTTAACGTCAAAGGAATAAATTAAAGGATAAGCAGGTGTTTTCTACTCGTATTTTTTATGAATAATATTTAACTGTAACTATGCATTTAAATATGGTTGCTCTTTTTAGGTTTTTCCTGTGTTGTGCCTTAAACTTATTTTTTAAAGACTGCAGTATTGTAAAGGATGATAAAGGAATTAGTTTGGGAAAAGTGTTCATGATTTAGGATATAATTATGATAACACTTAAAATTTCAGAGTTAAAATGAAATGCTCTGAAGATACACCTTAATTTGTGAGGGTTTCAAAACATTGTCTACCTGGGTATGGTCACACTTAAAATTTCAGAGTTAAAATGAAATGCTCTGAAGATACACCTTAATTTGTGAAGGTTTCAAAACATTGTCTACCTGGGTATGGTGGTATGTGCCTATAATTTCAGCTACTCAGGAGGCTAAGTTTGGAGGATTGCGAGTTGGAGGCCAGCCTGGGCAACTTAGTGACACCCCGTGTCCATAAAAAATAAATACATTCTCACTGGCTTGAATCGCTGGTGGTACACGTACAACTGTTTGATTAGGTGGCTTGTCCCACTGGTACAAACAGTTAATCACTTTTATAAGTCTTTTTACTAATAAAATTAATAAAAAGCCTGTAAATGGACTGAATCTAGTTGTTTGGAAGCCAAGGTGGGTCATTGATAATGTGCCCTGGAGAGGTATATCTCTTTTTCCAGCTCTCTAATTCCTGGCTGCCTTGAGTAATTACTGCCTAAATATAAATGTTAATTCTATTTATACAAAATAAAATTATGATAATCAACTTTGACATTAAAAAATTTATATTTATAAATAGTTTATCAACAGTTCTCTAAACTTCAGCATGGAACCATTATAAGTACCCCATTAATGGTATATATAATACACATTTACAATTGCTATACCATAAATTTGCTGTATTATAATTTTTTATGCCATTTTAATGTTTTCCTTAAGGAACTGTAATATGACATATGGTCTGCTAAATCAGTGCCTTTCTTTGCATCATTGTAATTAAAGATCCCCTGAAAAGATGGGACAGGCATGTGTGTACCACCCCTGGTTCAAGCTGGTGGGAATGGAGGAATTCAAATCAGAGCTGCCTGGTTTCAAGACGTAAGAACCATCATGAACATTGAAAAGGGCTGCACTTAGGACTTGGATTGAGAATGACCCCCCCAGAGACCTCCTGCAGGGCTTTGGGAAGGTGACTGAATCTAAAGGGGTGTGGTTTGAGCTGACTTCTTGTTGGGGGCAGGGCCTGATCGGTGGGGGTAGGTCACTGAGGATGTGCCCTGGAGAGGTATATCTCTTTTCCCAGCTCCTCTCTTCTGTTTCCTGGCTGCCATGATGTGTTTAACTCTCCAGTTCAGGCCATTCACTGTGCCATGTATTTAAAGTTTACTTCTGCAGAAGGGTGAGCATGCACGCAGACTCTGCCAAGCCCTCAGCATGGGAAGCAGCAGTCCTTTAAATTCATTGGCTGAATTCAAGGGTTACCAGTGATCCTGCTTGACTAGTTCAAGCGGTGGAGGGGAGGATCAGAAGGGTTGCTGAGGGAAAAGAAGAGTGGGAAGAGAGAATGTTTTGGAAACAGAAGGTCCTTAGCTATTGATAAGCTACCTTGGTCGGTGGCTGTGTTTCCTGAATTTAAACTGTTTCCATAATTTCAGTGTGTTTGGGAGAGGCTGCCTAGGGTGGACTAGAGTCTGAGATGGAGGCACTACTGTTTGTATCCTTTGATGGAAAAGACAGGGCCACGATTTGTCATACATAGATGTGATTATCAACAGCTGTGAACAATCTTTGGCCCTTGGAGCACACAGAATGAAATAGAACAGCTATAAAGGGATTTCCTTTGGAATTTACAGAAATTTGACTTTAGGTTTGGATTAGAGGTAAGTTAAAAAGTATAGAAAATACGGTGTGATAGACATGGTGTTTCTAGAAAGAGTGTGAAGAAAGTTACAGACAAAATGGCAGAAATGTTTCAGAATTCATTTTAAATGCATGTGAGACTTCTTTTTGTTATCCAAAGAAGATCATTAGATAACTTGTGCTTTAGAGAGAAATTACTGTTTTCTAAAAAAAGCAAATTATTTTCAAGGTAGACTTTGAGGAAGGATTCAAAATGAGTAAAAAGGACATTTTAATTGTCATATTATTACTCCAAAATGTTATTTTACAGGTCAGTACTGTAGGATATGCTAGGTACAGGTATAGGCTTTATTCTTTTTCTATATATTATGTCTTTCAGTACTGTAGGGCTTTAGAAATGGCACTCTTAAAGGTAGCTTATTGGTTGGTGTTTGAAACAAATATGCAGCTAAAATATTGCAGTGACAAGTTGGGAAGAAGCAGTTTTATTAATGAATAATGTAAAATGAATAAATAAATAATTTTAGTGAATTAACAGTGCTAATATTTGAAGTAATAAGACTGAAGTTTAGAGCTAGAGCAAATGATACTGGTGTTCTGGTGTTTCCTATAATACCAAATAGGTATTACATCTTATTTTCTAAAAAAGGGATTCTGGATTCATTAAAACATGAGTGAAACTAAATTTTGGTGGCTTTGAGATTTAAACATTTGTAAACGTAAAATGTGAATTTATAAAACTTAAATATGCATATTAAAGTTGAAGTTCAGTAACATGGGAGTTATATTTATACTTGTATATATTACCCTGTACTTACAGGGAAATAGGAGATACTTAAAATTAATGTATTCATTTCTCTCTGAGTTTTTCTAATTTGAAATATTGCTGTCTTTTGCTTGGTAATTTAGAGGAAGCTATATGTTAATTTGTTTTTAACAGACCCCAGTATATTGATGTCCTGATTAAAAGTCAAATGAGAAGTTTGATTAAAGTAGGAATTAAAATGAGAAGAGTAGGTTGCTGCCATAGTCATGAAGCTACTGAAAATTATTTTTTGAAAAGGATAGTAGGAAAAAATAGTATATGGGGAAAAGATCATGGTGCTCATACATTATTAAATGAAGAATCGACTATGGACTATATAATCATTATGTATACATACATGTGGAATGACTTGATGAAAATACATTAGCATGTTAGCATGGAAAAAATGTTAGCATGGTCTATTTGAATGATTGGACCATGATGTGTACTTTTATTTGCTTTTATTTCTGTAATTAATAACTTTCAAAGTGAAAAGCAGGAAATAATTTGAAAAGCAGGTGACATTTGTTTTTACTTAAAATTGTTTTTAATTGTTTTACTTGAATTGTTGTATATCTTTTAGGCATAGTTATGACGAGGACATTATTTTTTGGAATCAGGTATTTGATTATAAGAAAGACATATTTTCCCTGTAGTAGTAGGTGAAGGCTGTGAGTGTGAGGGACAGGAAAGGCAGTTAAAATACATGTGTTGGGAGGAGTTGAGAGAGATTGAAAGACACAGAGAGGTGAGAGAGGTTGATTGCTTACATAGCTAGTAGTTTTTATTTCAGGCAATAAAAAAGAGAGATTATGCCAAGGGGCAGTTGTCAGTCTGTAAACGTAATGTATGATGTGATTTTTTTTTTGAAAAAATATTTGTAACTTTGTATTTTCATAGAACATATGTTTAATGAATGTTAGTCTAAGTTAATATTCATTGTTTTTGTTTTTATTTCAGGCTACGGACAAGAGAAAAGCTTTAGAGGAGACTAAAGCATACACAACCCAATCTCTAGCTAGTGTTGCTTATCAAATAAATGCACTGGCCAACAATGTACTCCAGTTGCTGGACATCCAAGCTTCTCAGCTTCGGAGAATGGAGTCTTCCATCAATCATATCTCACAGGTAATAGCATGTAAGAAACTCAAAACTGAAATTTAATCAAAAGCACCATATATCTAAAACAGTATAGCCACTCATTGCTTAATGACCAGATCCATCCTGAGAAATCTGTCCTTAGGCAATTTTATTTTGCAAAGTCATAGTGTACCTGCCCAAACTTAAATGGTACAGGCCAGACAGCCACTTGATGTGGCCTCTTGATGCAATCAGGAATGACATAAGATGTATGAGGCTGCTGCTAGTATAACATGGTATTGTATAATGTAATAAGCAGAAGCAATATATTCTAATGTAATAAATATATAGTGTAGTAAATACATAAACCAAAAAATTATTATCATTATTAAATAGTATATAACATATGTAATGTATATGCAGTCCTTTTACTGGTAGTGCATTAAATCCCAACATCTCAAAACACATGAACAGTGTATTGCACTAGGGCCTTCTAACATCAGTATGACAGGAGTTTTTCAGCTCTATGTAATGGGACTGCTGTGAGTGTTTGGTTCATTACAGACAAAGCTGAATGTGGTAATGATTGGGTAACATGGAAATACAGATTCCTTACTCATCTTCTTTTCTTTGGCGGTACTGGGGATTGAACTCAGGACCCTGCGCCTGCTAGGCAGGCGCTTATTCCACTGAGCTATATCCCCAGCCCCTCATCTTCTTATTGATTGTCATCATTGTCACTTTTACCTTCAGTTTTGAGTTCAATAATCCTAACCATTTTAAAAAAGTCCCTTGTAAAAATTGCAATAAAATACAACAAAATTTACTATTTTAAATCATTCTTAAGTGTACAGCTCAGTGGCATTGTGTTCACATTGTTGTACAAATTTCATTACTGTCCTACTTTTCTAATAGTTTTTGAGGCAAAATAAATTAAACATAATTAAAGCTTATAGTTTTGATAAATTTTGACATACACATATACCTGTGGGACCATCAACACTTAGAAGGTAATGAGCATGTACTCCCTTATAATACTTACCTCTCTCCAGTTCCCTCTCCTAAGGCTTTCTGTCATTATAGATTAGTTTATATGTTCTAGATTTTATGAAAATGGGATCGTGCAGTAAAAACTTACCTTTTTGATCTAGCTTCTTTCATTCAGTATAATATTTTGAATGCATCTGTGTTGAATGTAAGAAGAGTTTGTTCCATTTTATTGCTGAGTGGTTTTGATTGCTATATATTTTATATATCTACATATTTTTAGAAATTTGGGCTGTTTTCATGTTTTGGCTGTTACAAATAAAACTTCATGTGAACATTTGTGTACAGAACTTTGCATGGTAAAAGCTTTTGTTTTCTGAGGGGTAAATATCTCTGAGGTGAGTGAATGGTTCACATAGTAGGTGTTTAAGAAATTACTAAATTCTTTGCCAAAGTAGTTGCACCAAGTTGTCTTAGTGTGCTGAGAGTTCTTATCAGGAGTGGATGATGGATTTTGTCAAATGCTCTTAATATAGCAAATTAAATTCTGTTGTTGTTTGAGTGTTAAATGGTCCTTGTTTTTCTGGGACAAATTTCCATTGAGTGTAATATGTATTATCAGTTTCATAGATTGTTAATTTAAGAATTTTTTCTTGTATTCTTCTTCTCCCCCCTCTCCCTTTCTCTTTTTTCTTTTTTTTTTTTTTTTTTTTTGAGACAGTGTAGTTCAGTGTAATTTAGGTCCTGCAGTATAGTTCAGGTTGGCCTTGAACTTACTATGTATTCATGGCTGGATTTGAACTCGCAACAATACTCCTGCCTCAGCCTGCTGAGTGCTGGGATTATAGATGTGCACCACCATGCCCAGCTGGGTTTTCTGTTTTTAAGGTTAAATAATAATCAGCATATATTGCATGGGTACAGTACACACACCCACACCCCTGCCCACACCACATTTCCTTAGTGTGTTCAGCCATTGAGGCTTTTAAAATTTTTTATGTTCAGGGCCAAGTGTGGTGGGTGGTGCACACCTCTAATCCTAGCACTTGGGAGGCTGAGGCAGGAGGATCGCTGCAAGTTTGAGGCCAGCCTGAGCTATGAAGTGAGTTCAAGGCCATCTTGAATTGCATCGTGAAACACTGTCTCAAAAAGACCAAAGTGAAATTAAAAAAAATTTTTGTTGTTGTTGTTTCATTTGCTGGAGCTTGAACCCAGGGTCTTGTGCATGCAAGCTAAGAACTCTGTCACTGAGCCATATCCCCAGCCCAAGAACTGAGCTTTTAAAGAGACCTAGTATTAGGAAAATGATTTCTTTATATTCATTTATAGTTAGCTTTTCTGAGTAGAAAATATATTTTATATGAGTCAAGTCCTTTTAAATTTATTGGATATTATTTTATAGCTCAGAGTTGTGATGGTCTTTATTTCTCTAATATTGAAACATAAAGTATTGTGCCGTTCTGGTGATGGTGAATTCTTTTTTTTTTTTTTTTTTTTTTGCGGTACTGGGGATCGAACTCAGGACCCTGCGCTTGCTAGGCAGGCGCTTATTCCACTGAGCTATATCCCCAGCCCCTATGGTGAATTCTTTTCACTTTCGTATGCCTGGAAAAGGCTGTTGTTTTTCTTTCTTCCCTTTTATTATTGTGGCTAAAATAGATGTAAAATTTATCATCTTAACCATTTTTAAATGTACAAATTAAGTAGCCAGCCATGGTGGTGCATGTGTATAATCCCAGCACTTTAGAGGCCGAGGCAGGAGGACTGCCTCAAGTTTGAGGCAAGCCTGAGCTACATACTGAGTTCAAGGACAGCCTGAATTTACATAGTGAGACCCTGTCCCAAACAACAAAACAAAATGTGCAAATTAAGAGGCATTAGTACATTTTTGTGCAACCATCACCATCATCCACCCCCAGAGCATTTTTCATTTTCCTAAACTAAAACTGTACCTGTTGAAAACTAACGTTATGCCTATACTGCATGCACCCTGGGAAACCACAGTTGTACTTTACATCTCCATGAATTTCTCTACCTTAGGTACTTTACACAAGTGGAGATAGTATTTGTCCTTTTATGACTAGCTTATTTCACTGCATAGTGTCCTCCAGTTCGTCCATGTTGTAATGTGTATGAGAATGACCTTCCTTCTTAAAGATGAATAATATTCCAAAGTATACATACACTACATTTTGTTTGTGTATGGACACCAGAGTTGTTTCTGCCTTTTGGATATTGTGAATAACATTGCTACAAACCTGGATGTAAGACATCTCTTGGAGACCTTCTTATTTCATTTGAATATAAACCAAGAAATGGAATTACTGACTCATGTGGTAATTCTGTGTTTTTTTGTTTTTGTTTTTGTTTTTGTTTTGGTCTTTTTTTGAGACAAGGTCTTGCTGTGCAGTTCAGACTGGCCTTGAGCTCACTTTGTAGCCCAGGCTGGTCTCGAACTCACAACGATTTTCCTGCCTCAGCCTCCCAAGTGCTGGGATTACAGGCATGCGCCACCATGCCCGGCTAGTTCTGTGTTTTTATGCTTTGCATGGTATCTTATTTCCTTTTTAGGTTTTAGATTAAAATTGGCATAGAATGGAAACTTGCTCAATTAGATTTTCACGTAATATAGAATCTAGTGGAAAATGATGTGTCCTCAATCTTGAGGACTTGTATAGTGCATGGCAAATGATTGGTCTATAATAAATACTTAATGTGACAGTATCATTTTTCTGTAATACCTTCTTCATTCTTACTGCAACCACTTTGTTCATTTGTGTTAATAAATGTGTCATCATGGTGTCCTCTGGTTTATATCTCGCCTTTCAATTGTGCAGCAGTTACCAGCATTCTTACATTAAGCTGTTTCTTCTTCAAGCCCATTCACATTGAATTCCAGTTTCACTGCTGAATTATTACTGTTCATGTCTTTGTTGTAGTTTCATCTTCATTGGCTAGTTCGGTCTTTTTAGTATCTTGTTTGTGTAAAATGTCACAGTGACTTAACTCTTGAGAGACAAGGAGGTAATGGAACTGTGTACTTTGCAGCCTATGCATGAATGAAAATAGCAGAGGTATAATTTCACCAAATAAACTTTGAAATGGTGACATGATTGGTTGTGTTGTCCATCTTTTATTTATGTGGTAATTTGTGGACTGAAGATCTAACAGCACATTTGTACTTTATGTAATAACATAGTTCTTGTGGTAACCTAAATGTGAACTGTATTGTTGAGAGACTGGTGCTACTTCACTAAAATGTGGGAACTGAAACCATGTATATATGCAAAGCAGGACTGCCTGTTTCTGGCTCTTCAGTAACAAAACATTTAAGAATTATTCCCCCTTTATTTAATTGTGTATGTTCCCTGTGTTGTGCTGGTCCTATTAGAGCTTACCAAATTAAATTCTCATTCTTGGGAAGATACTTTAATTCATACAACTGGAGATTTCAAGACTAGAACTCATCAGTTGAGGGTCATGGAAAAAAGTTTATAGAATAAATAAAATGAAACATTTAATCTGTAAATTACTTTGAAATACATAAAAACATAAATTGGCTAAATTTACTTAGAAGTCAGCTTTTGGGGATTATGTGTTCTTTTTATGTAAGTACTGTGTGATAACCGATTGTGCCACTGGAGCTTCGGGTTATGTGTTGTTCTGAAAGGTAGGTATTTTCTTGTTTCTCCAAATTGTGCTTCTGTTGTGCCATTGCTTTAGGAAACTCAAGGTAGTACAAGGAATTTCTTTTGGATGTTGAAGAGTTCTATAGGAATTTATTTTTGTCTTAACTTACATGCTGAAAATTGGGTTTTTAGTTAAAATTCTTTTTAATCTTTCAATATGATATAGATTATGTGCCAATTAGGATATAATATTATAATGTAAAATTCAAAGTTTCTTGAGAGTTTTCAGTTTTAAAAAACATCAAAGGGGTATATTGCCTATAATCCCAACACTTGGGAGGCTGAGGCAGAAGAATCACCCCAAATTCAAGGCCAGCTTGGTCTAAGTAGTGAGTTTAAGGCCAGCCTGAGCTAAATAATGAGACCCTGTCTCAAAACAACAGCAACAGCAACAAATTTAAAAAAACAGATAAGCAAATGCCTCCAGTTTTGTCAGTTTGAATAAAATAAGTCTGTAATTATTATGGGAAAGTTCTTTTCAGTATGAAATTTTTAGCTTTCTATTTATGTGTTGGCGTGTTTTATATTTCTCAAGGTTTCTTTTTTAATTGTGATCCCCTTTTTTTTCTTTCTTGGATTAAATGTTACTAATTGCTTTCTTTGGTAAAATACCGACGAGTTTTCTCTACTATGAATATTTACTTCCTATTTTGTTTTTTATTTAATTGATTATGTTTCTTATGACTCAGTGGTTACATAAAAGTAACAGTCACTTTTTATGGAAAATATAGAAAGTAGTAGTTGAAAGTAACTTTAAAAATTTTCGGAATCACCCCACTTTCTGAACTTTTATCATGATTACAGTGTTTGCTTTGTAGAATGATTAGAAGTATTCATAGTGATTTCCTTTTTCATTGGCAGTTTTTGCTTTTTCTCAAATTACGGAATTTAGGACTAGAAGAGACATTAGGTTATTTTGTTTAGCCTCTTACTTTATAGTCCAGGACACTGATAACCCAGGAAAATAAAGAGTTGCTAGAGTTGCAGATAGCTAGAATACTATTAGAAATCAAAAGCTGACCTCATAGAGAACCCATTGGTTCTCTTGTCTGTGCACCAGTACTTCCTAATTAAAATTTGAATCTACAGAATTTAGGAATAATGTGAGTTGCCCCATTCCCTGTTTATGTGTTGTGTGAGTGAAACCTAATATATTGAATCCTCATAAAGTACATTTGTTAGGGGGCCATTTAGGTTTATTTAGGCAAACCTAGTTTGTAGAGGCCTTGGGGAGGTATGGTGGCTTTCAGTGGAAGAGCTAATTGAAGCAGTATTCTGGGTTCTCAAATGTTTTATTCTTCAGGTCCTTTTTCTTGTTAAATTATTAAGCATTTGAAGGGCCTTAGATTATGTGGGTAAGTCTTCCAATATTTATAAAAATTAATCAGGAATGAAAACATTTGTTAACTTATTAAAATAAACTCATTGTAAAATGATAGAAATACCATTTTAATGAAAAACAGCTGTACAAAATTTTATGAGGGGAATAGAGTTATTTTACATTTCCTTAAATCTCTTTTTCTGTTTAGCAGAAGAAAACCAGATTCTCATGTCTGCTTCTTCGTTGAGTCTATTGTGACTTGTTTTAGTTGAATGAAATGAAGAAACTTTGGCTTCATGCAGGTATATACTTAGAAAAAATAGGAACTTGGGGACCCCAAGGTCTTTAGAACACAATTGAAAAGTGAGTGCTTTATGTGGTTGTTATAGTGTAGTCCCTATGGACATGTATTCTATTATCATATAATGCCCACTGTAGTCTCCCTCTTTTACCCCACACCCCTTCTTTTGGGTAGTGCTCAGTATTGAACCCAGGGCCTCATGCATACTAAGTACCTACTTATCTCTTCTGAGCTTTATCCCTATCTCACATACTCCCATTTAAAAAAATAATCTCTCAGTTTGGTAATATGTCTTCACCTATGGGTTCTTTTGGCTCTTTGTCATAATTTTTGGCCCATCCTTACTGACTTCAGTGATACTTTTGGTACGCTTATCAATAATACCAAGGGATGATGATCGTTATCCCTAATTAATCCTGCTAATAACATCAAGGTATAAAGATAAGTATCCCTGATTGTTAATATTTATCTGAGGTGTCTTCAGCTAGTTTCTTAAAGGTGTTTCATGAATTTGAAGATCTAGAATTCTACTTCCCTTTAGCACTTGTTACCAGCTATGTTTTGTCCTCCTCCTCCTCAATTCCTCTGTTGAAATCCTAACTCCTAGTAGTAGCTGAGAATGTGACAGTATTTGGAAATAGTATCAGTAGAGAGACAGTTAAGTGAAAATGAGATCACTAGAGTGGGCCCTCATCCAGTGTGACTGGTGTCTATAAGAAAAGGAAATTTAGATACAGACACTTAGGTGGAAGACCCTCTGATACCTTGAAAGAAGGTAACCATCTGTAAGCGAAGGAGAGAGGCACTTAGTAGTGTTAGAACCTGGTGACTTTTTTGTGGGGGGTATCCAGAAGCCTAATGTTAAGAATAACTGGACATTATTCGTTTGGTGTTTTAGTTTAGACAGAGAAAGGAAGGTATTCTAAGCTTTTTTTTTTTTTTTTTTGCGGTACTGGGGTTCGAACTCAGGACCCTGCGCTTGCTAGGCAAGCGCTTATTCCACTGAGCTATATCCCCAGCCCCGGTATTCTAAGCTTAACATAAGGAAATATTGGTATTTCTGAAATAGCAGAAAGTAGATGGATTTGAGTGAGCCGTGAACCTAAGGAAATATATCAAAACCCCCGCCCCCCCGCCTTTTTTTTTTTTAAATTGGAATCTATGTTCTTGCATTCTAGGTAAATTGCATGCTGTCCTGCTTCTGTTCAGTATGCTTTTTGGGTAAATAAATTTCCTAAGCCCACATTTTCCCTTAAATAATCTGTTTGTAGATTAGAGGAAATAAACTGTCAGTCTCTTCCTGTTGAATGCATTTGAACTAAATTCTTGTTTTATTCTGATCAGTAGTGTAACAGTTGTTTTCATTTTAGCTAGAATAAAAACGACTTTTTAAAAAAGAGCCTTGGAATGCTTATAGCCTGATCATAAAAGCTAGCTTGGTAGTCTCTTTCCAAGTCTCATACTGTTTTTTAAAAAAACAAAAACAAATCTCATATTTGTGAATATAGCTCAGTGGCACAGTGTGTGCTTAGCAAATGCAAGGTCCTGAATTCGATTCCCAGTTACCACCCGTTCCCAAAGTTGGGCACATGCTTGTAATCCCAGCACTCTGGAGGCTGAGGCAGGTGGATGGTTGCAAGTTTGAGACCAGCCTGGGCTACAAAGTGAGCTCAAGGCCAACCTAAATTACGTAGTGAAACTATGTCAAAAAGGCAAAAACAAAAACCCAAAAACTTGTTTTAGTTGTCTGTAAGCCATTCACAAATAGTTCAGATCTCCTAATCTGTTTCTGAGTCTTTAGAGTAGTTTAAAATCTTGTTTTAGAGTTTGTAAATAGTTCTTTCACTTCCTGTAGTTTTGGTTTGTTTTTGAGACAAGGTCTTGGTTTGTGTAGTGCAGGCTGTATTTAGAACTCACTACGTAGTCCAGGCTGGCCTTGAACTCACAGTGATCATCTTGCCTCAGCTTCTGAGTGCTGGGATTACAGGCGAGTGCTACCATGTGTGGCCCTCAGTTTCTATAGGTTAAAGTTCAGATTCCTTAGCATGGTGTGAAAAGCTCTTTAATCTGACACCTTGTAGTTGTCATCATAATTTTATGGTCAACATCTTGAAGTATTCTAAAAGCAGTGTGTGAATTAGTACTTCTTTGCTTTTCCATAATGTAATTTTCTCACCTGGACTTCACTTTGTCCTCCCTCTTTTCTACTTGATACATGTATCATCTGAAATCTTTACAGGTTACTTGTGGTAGCTACTAGTTCTCTCTTTGTACTATACCATCTAACTTGTTCCTATATCTGTCATCGATTTTGGGTATCCATTTTTCCTACCTCACTCTTTAAAGGTAAAGAGCATGTTTTATACATTTCTATATTTTCAATACATAGTATCTGGCACTTTAAAAACACTTTGATAAGTATTTGTTAAATGAATAAGGCAGTATGATATGGTATGCTTTGCATCAGACCTATGTGTTTGATTCCTAATTCGGCTAGGATGTGATTTGCTCAACTTGACTTCTTTGAGCTTAATTTTCTCATTTGCAAAATTGAGATAATGTTGACCTTAAAGTAGTGTTTGCATTTTTCTCTACACTCCCACTCTATTTGGAACTCTTATGAAATCACCAGGTAAGAGCTGTTTAACTAAGAAATAGAAGAACAAATTGACTTCTGCCATGTAAAACAAAAACCAAAAACTCTGTGCCTATTTTATTAAAACCACATCTTCTATCAAGTGATGTCACATAACCCTTAAACTTAGGCCTAAATTTTTTTTTTTAATGACAAAAGAATGGAAATGTATCAACAGCCAAACAGACATAAACCAGAATAACACAAAAACAATAAAGGAAGTAGAGTTATAGAGAAGATAGTAGCAAATTAACAATGGTTGCTGTATTACATAATGTTATCTTGGTATTTGTTACTCAGTTACACAGATACAGGTACATACGATTAATTCAACAGTTTTCTCCCCCCTCATCTCTATTGTTGTCCCACCCAATCAGTCATCATCCCTCTGCTAATAACTGTTCTTTTTGGTTTTATTCGTTCCCTCGCCTCTCACCTTGGGAAGACATATGGCTGCTTGAAATTATGCTGCAACAAACATGGTTGCACACAAGTTACTATGACACTAGCTTGAAAAGCACCCAACCTCAATGATGACACATAGACAGGGGCCCCGGGCACACTATAATCAACACCACACTGACCAGCCCTCGAGGCCCTCGGGGGTCCGGTTGGGTCCACGGGGTCACCCCCCACGTACTGCCATGCTCCATCCCAATGGGGCATACTGCAGGGTCTGGTTGAGTCTGGGGTTGCCCCCGTATACTGCCGGGCTCTGCCCCGATGTGGCGCGCCTGGGGGCCCGGTCAAGTCCGCAGGATCACCCCCACACACTGACAGGCTCTGCCCCGATGTAGCACATCCTGGGGTCCCAGTCAAATCTGCGGGGTTGCCCCCATTTACCTCCAGGCTGTGCCCCGCGGCATGCCTGGGGGCCTGGTCAAGTCTGTGGGGTTGCCTCCGTGTACCACCGGGCTACATAGGCCTACATTATAATCATCATATTGAAGCAAACATGGTTTTGTTTCTCCTGGCCTCTCTGACTTCATTTCCTTTCCCTTTCTGCCTTATACTCTGTGTTTCAAACATCGTAGTACATTCACTGTCTCAGAAAGTGTACCTTCTTAGGGACTAGTCCCTTCTCCTGGGGTATGGTACACCCCACCCTCCAGTTTCCTTTGCTTGACTCCAGAATATTCTGTAGATGCCAGCTTAATTTTCTGTCTTAGGAAATCCTTTTCTTTAGTCCCAGAAAGTGATCTTTCCTGCTGTTCTGTACATATCCTACATAACATGTAACTTGAATTTAATGATCTTGATCTGTTCTGTTTTCTTTTTCTTCTTTTTGTTCTTTTGCCTTTGTGTGAAGGTTACTTACATAGATTATGTCAGTATCTGTGACTTCAGGTTTCAGAATCAGATAATAAATAGCACAGGCAGATCAGAAACAGCAAGGAAAGAAAGCTCAATATTTATTCTCCTAGTTTCTCCTCTGTGAGGTCAGTATGGGCTGTGTCCTGTATTGCAGGCCGTATTGCTCTCCAAGTGTCCTTATTTATGTAACTTTCTCCTCCAATTTCCACTAGTCTCTCTAACCCCTTTGCATTTTAGATTTAGATGTCCTGTTGGCCCTGCCCTCACTAGTTCTCTGTCTCCCTTTTTGTTTCCCTTACACTTCAATACCTTGTATTTAGTCCATTTTTACATAGATTATCTGTCAGTGACACTAATTAGGAATATTTCATCAGCTGACAAGAAGTGTCGCCAATGTATCCTACCTTGTATTATTATTATACTGCCTCTGTCTCTTAAGCAGTTGTCTGTTTTTTGGCTTTGTCCTCACTCAGGTATAGAAGCCTACCTAGATTTTAAACCACTCTCTCCCCACCTTACATAGGACAGTGCTATTACTTATATTATATATTGTGATTCGTTGTTTGTTTTTGAGAGAGGATCTTACTGTGTGTAGTTCAGGGAGGCCGTGAACTCACTATGTAGCCCAGGCTATCCTTGAACTCATGGTGATCCTCTTGTCTCAGCCTCCTGAATGCTGGGGTTCCAGGTATGTGCTACTACAGCTGGCTGTATTGTGATTCTTTGTAAGAGGCAATCTGAAATTAGGGTTATAAACTTGGATGTAGGTCAAGAATGCTTGCCTAGCATATGCAAGGCCCTGGGTTCAATTCCCAGCCCTGCAGTGGGGTGGGGGAGAATCATTTCTCCTGGGTCAGTATCAGAGCATATATTTTATAGACGTGTTTCACCTAGTTAACTCGTGTTCCTTCCTTAGGTCTTAGCCTATCTTATTTAAAGGTTCTTTTTCTTTGGTTTCTCTTTCTGATCTGCCTTGTACCTTAACAAATATTACCAAGGTTCTCTGTTAACTGTTTTTATAGCATCTTATAGTTTCCCTTTGTCTTGGTTCCTTTTCTCTCATTGCTGATACAAAATATCTGATGCCCAGAATAAGGAAGGAAAGGTTTATTTTGCCCACAATTTCTGGAGGTTTCAGTCCATACTCAGCTGGTTCCAAGGCAGAGTGGCACATGGCACAGGGGAACAGTTTATGGCAGCGAAAAAAAGCAAAAGCAATGGGAGTAGAAGGGGAGAAGGAGCAAGAGCAAGCCTCTTTCCTTTCCTTACATTGTATGCAGGTGTCCCACCCCAGGGCTGGTATAGTAGTCACACCCATAATCCCAACATTGGACCATGGATCCATCTTAAACTCTAGAAACCTGCCCCATGACTAATGAGGCTTTGGGGTCATCCATACACAAACCATAACACCCTTCATAGCATTTATTGTTTGAATTATGTAGTTGTTTGTCCAGTTATTCAGTATCTACTGAGTGTAGTGGTTTATTATGGTCGCTTGCTGTATTCCTGGTACCTAACATGCATGCATACATTTATTCAATTTCTTTCAAAGGAAAGGAAGTTAGATGGAAGATTCTAGATTCTTTAGAGGGTCAGGGTCATTTGAATTCCTCATAATTTTGAATGGGGTAATCCTCTATTAATTGCAGTTAAAAAAAAATAGCCTGTCCTCTTTTTAGAGATATCTTTGTTGTGTTCCTCCTCAGATTGTTGATAAATTATTCACTAAATACTCCTGAATCTGTGCACAAAAGTCATCCATCTGTCCTATCTGTATATTTTTTTTTGTATTAGTTTGTCTTAGTTACTTTTCTCATTGCTGGTGTAAAATACCTGACACCCATATGATAAAGGAGTAAGGTTTATTTCACCTCACAGTTTGTAGATGTTTTAATGTATAATTACCTGGCACCAAGGCAGAGTGTCATGACAGAGGGGCATCACAAAGGAAAACAGTCCATGTCCTGGCAGGCAGGAAGGGAGCAAGCAGCAAAGCAGCAGCGGCAAGCCTCCTTTGCCCTTTAAAGCCATCCAGGCTACACACCTTTTGGGTGGTACCACCCATACCCAAGGAGGGGCTTCCCATTCTCCACACTCTGAAATATGATAAGCCAATTAGTGGACTAATACAGTACCACTCACCCTTAGTGCCAGTATCACACACCCTAGATGCACTGCTCAGAAAAGCCCCATCTGTGAGTGCATAAGGCTGAGGGGAGACATCTAGATGCACAGTGTAACAGGGTTGAACCGAGGGCCTTTCCAGTGAGCTATAGCCAACTCCTTTATTTTGTAGAGACAGTCTCACTAAATTGCTGAGTCTGGGCTGGAACTTAAGATTCTCTTACCTCAGCCTCACAGAGTGCTATAATTATGGGCAGACTATCTAATAAAAGTAATGTTTTGTGACTTAAAGCATTTTAGAGGGGAACAGTTTTCAATCTGTTAAGTCTGGAAAGTGCAAGAACAGAATGAAGCTTTTTGCTTAGAATAGTTTGAGAATAACATTGGTATAGTGTTCCCATTAATGGTGAATACTCTTTTTTGTTTTTTTTTTTAAAGAAACAAGAATATTTTTTTGCAACGATAGCATAATAAAGTCAGATAAATTGATACATTGTTGCCTTATAATCCTCAAATTCCCTTCAGTTTTGCCAGTTCTAATTCCTTTGTAGGAAAAGGATCCAGTTCACAAGTATTTAAATATCATATCTCCTTAGCTCCCTTCAGTCTGCAGTCCTAATTTCACCTGCTCTTGTTATTTCAGAAGATTTGTAAGTCACTTATTTTGTGGGATATCTTGATTTGAGTATGTTTAATGGTTTCTCATAATACGTTCAACAGATATATAAAAGATGACTTTTGAAGATAATATTTTGTTTAAAACCCACTCTTATTTTTTAAAACTTTTCTAATATTCTAAATCTTCTAAGCCTTTTTAGCTTTGGCACGTGAGAATTAGTGATAATCTGTAAAGCTAGAGGAAACCCTATAAAGAACTTGGCGTGTACATCAAAGTAAAATATCCCTAAAAATATTTTGTAAGAGACAAACAATATTCACTGTCATAGTAGCTTTTTCCGCCTAACTCATCAAGAATAATTTATTTTGGTATAATAATTGGTCATTAAGATCATTTCTAATTGAAAAGGTCTTCCTTTCTCAGTTGCAAGTGATACTTAAACTTCTGAGGCATAATTAAGTATATTTAATTATGACAGAACTCATTTCTAAAAAAATCCTCTTGGTTAACAACAAATTGTACAGCATTTCATCTCCGTAGCCCTGAAATAATTCAGATGAGGTGGTCAGAATCACAGTTCTGAGCCTATATTTAGATTGTTTCCCCTTTTAGCTGGTTTCTTTTTTAGCTATTTGCAGTTTTAGTTGCCATCACGTGTTTACTTTTTTAATATTCCTCTGCCCCATCTAGTTTGGTGTATAAATTATTTTTGTTTGTTTTTGAGACAGGATCTTGCTGTGTTGTTCAGGCTGGCCTTGAACTCACAGCAATCCTCCTGGTTCAGCCTCCAAGTGCTGAGATTAGGTGTATCAATTATAAAGCTTTTATTGAATACTTAAATTCATTTAAAATGCTTTTGATAAAAATTTCAAGTTATCGATCAAAGGGTTCTTTATTTCTTAGAATTCTTTTTATTTTATTTTATTTTATCTTTTTTGTTCATTTTGAGACAGGGTTTCACTGCAGTTTAGCCTGGGCTTGAATTCAGTTTGTAGCCCAGGCTGTCCTGGAACTTGCAGCAATCCTCCTGCCTCAGCCTCCCGAGTGCTAGGATTACAGCCATGTGTCACCACGCCTGGCTATTTTATCTTGATCCTGTATTATGCTGTATACTACTATATAGATATATCTTATCTGTTCTCTTCAACATTTTTCTTTTTGAAGACTTGTCTCTCCTAAGCATATAGCTGGATTATAGATATGGTGTAATGTATTAATGGGGTTACTTATTGTATTTACATTTAATTTAGTTTTAACATTTGAATTTAAATTAACTGGTGTTATTTTGTGTTTTCTACTTATGTTATCTGTTGTTTCTTTCCTACCTTTTTTCAGGCAGCATTGTTTTAAGGGCTTATCTGTGTGCATGCATACATACGTATATATATGTGTGCTGACTTTTTCATACGGTGAATTGTTTCCTTATGTGTTTTTAAATGTTATTTGTGAGCTCACTTTATGATCTCATCTGTGAGCTCTCTATGCAGCCCATGGGATATACTGTAGAACTTCTTACACAAAACAGTAACCTGAAGGTATATTTCCCTGTTCTGCCCAAATGTTTTAAAATACCATCAGTCCAGGAGCATTTGCAACTTTGAAACCTGAAAACTTTATTGAAAGGTATTTTATTTTCTAGTATAATTGCTTCCCCTTTTTCATGTATGTGCATTAGTTCTCAATTGCTGCTATAACAAACCCATACATTTAGTGGATTGAAACAACACTGAGCACTCTGTCTGGCAGGCTGAGGCAGGAGATTCCCAAGTTCAACCCCAGCCTGGACAACCAAACAATTTAGTAAGACCCTCTCTCAAAATGAAAGAAGGGCTGGGAATGTAACTTGTTTCAGTGGTCAGGGCTCACCTTCCCAGAATGTTGGCGTTACAGACTTGTGCCACAATATATACCCCACTTGTTTTTACTTTTATTAAATATTCCTTGGAAAATACTGTTTTTCATATTTCAGGTTCCTTTTTGGTTTATTTGCTTTAAGAACAGACACTTATTTATTTTTTTGCAGTACTGGGGATCGAACTCAGGACATTGCACTTGCTGGGCAGGTGCTTATTCCACTGAGCTATATCCCCACCCCTTTATTTGCTTTAGATTCTCCTGCTCCTTATAATGTCCTTAGAAGGGTGAGGATATAGCTCAGTGGCACAGTGCCAGCCTGGTTTGATTCCCAGTACCAAATAAAGGAGTCTTTAGATAGTCTGATGATTTTTTACTGTGTTTATGGAAAACATTAAAATGCTTAAGTAGAAACTTCGTGTTGCAGGGATTAACAGTTGCTGGGGTGAGCAAGGCACATCCAATTTTCAGTATTAATCTCTTTCAATGTTAATCTCTTTATGCTAGTCTTTAATTTTTTTCCTGTTTCCTGTTGAAAAATGAAAAATAATTTTACCTGATACATAAAAACATAAAAATTGTACATATTCCTGGGGTATTGTGTGATATTTTGCTGCCTACATACACTGCATATTGTTCAAATTAAGGTAGATATATCTGTTTCCAACATTTATCATTTCTTGTGAAAACATTATAATCCTTTCTTCTAGCTTCTTTTTTTTTTTTTTTTTTTTTTGCAACAGGGTCTTGCCATGCAGTTTAGGCTGTCCTTGAGCTCACTTTGTAGCCCAAGCGGTCTCAAACTTACAATGATTCTCCCGCCTCAGCCTCCCAGGTGCTGGGATTACAGGGGAGTGCCACCATGCCCGGCTCTTGTAGCTTTCTGAACTGTACTGTACATTATCATCCGTGGTCAGGTCACTGCTCAGCAGCATGCCAGAAGTTCTTACTCCTAACAGCTTTGTCACCATGGGTTAGCCTTTCTTTGCCCCTCCCTCCCACGTCTCTCCAGTCCTCTGGGAACCACCCTTCTGCCCTCAGGGTCTGTGAGACCATGTGCGTGTCTTTTTGTGCCTGTTCATTTTACTTAATTTAGTGATCTCTATTTTCACCTCTGTTACTGAATGACAGAATTTCATTCTTTTTTATAGCTAAATAGAATTCCATTATGTATATGTAGCTTTTCTACCTCTGCAGTAGAGAATCTTCTGATTTCCTCCCTGAGAATCACATTCCTGAAGAAATGCCAGCGTTCTGGGAACATGTCGCAGACTGAGGAGGGCTAGAGGCTTTGCTGTGCTCTGTGTAGCCTGACATTCAGTTCTCCAGCTTTTAGCTTTGTTCCTTACTTTTGTTTTCTGATGTTTTACTTTTATTAGCACACGTTTGCAGTACATAATGATGACATTCGCTGTAGGGAATTGGTGCGTGTACACAACACATTTAGTTCTTTTTTTCCTTTTCACTCCATCCTCTTTTGTTTTTCTAGTATCAGATTAATTTATCTTGTAAGACCTTATAAAGGTAATTATCGTATGTATAGATGGAAACTGTGTCCATTAGTTAGATGTTTGAACACTCTGGATTGTTTTTCTAAGCTCCTGATGTCTTCTCCCACACCTTCACACTCGCCGCCCCCCATATGTTCTGAGAGATTACTTATCTTTCTCTTTCAGTCCATCAGTAACATTTTGGTAGCAACACTTTTCACCTGTAAGAACTCCTTTCAGTTCTCTGGTTCTTTTTGTGGCTTCCTGTTGTTTTTTGGGTCCAACTTCTTCAGGTATCTTTGAGGATAACAACTAGAAATATTTTGTCATTTTAAGGGCTTGGGGATATAGCTCAGTGGTGCAAGTGCTTGCCCAGCAAGCACAAGGTCCTGAGTTCGATTTCCGGTACAAAAAAACTTATTTTGTCATTTAAAAATTTTGAAGTTAGTTTATTTTGGTCACATTCATAATCAAACCTCTTTTCGGGTTTCTTGTGCACTGGGTCTGCTTATTTGTTACAAATACACTGTTAAAAACATACTGGTATCTTTGTGTATGTGGACAGGACTAACTGATAGGCAACACCTCTTCAGCATACTGAGTAGGGGAGGAAGGAGGGAAATCCACATTTGTGATTCTTTTTTTTTTTTTAATTTTCATTTTTTTAAGAGGAAAAGGTTTATTTAGCTCACAGTTTATAGAGGTGTAATTCCATAACTGGCTGGCTGCAAGATAGGGTGGCTTGACAAGAGGTGTCCTAAAGGAGAAACAGTTCATGGCAGCAGAGGACATAAGCGGCAAGCCAGGGAAGGAAGAAAGGAAAAGAGAGCTATTTTTTACTTTATGGAAAAAAATTAAAACAAAATTTTTTTTTTTATAAAACAAAATTTCATAGCAGAATAATAGAATAATAATAGTTAATGTGTTGCATATTGTTATCTTTAAAGTAGTTACTCAGAGTACAAGATATGGGCATAAAAAATTCTCCAAAAGAGATTAGCACAGACCTTTCTTTTTAAAGAAAGTTTCACTGAGATATAATTAGCATATCAAGGAGTCTACCCACTTACAGTGTATAGTTTTTTGGTTTTCAGTATATTCACAGTTAAATGTCTTCCACTAAAATTAGTGTTAGAAAATGTTCATTCTCTCAAAAGAAACCCTTAGCTATCACTCCCCAGTTTCTGTATTCCTTCTCTGCCTAGCCCTGAGTAGCAGTCCACTCCTTGCCTTCATAAATTTGCCTATTCTAGATGTTTTGTATAAATGAAATGACATAATTGATGGTCCTTTGTGATAGCTTCTTTTGGTTTATTTAGCCTGATTTTTGGGGGGAGGGCAAGGTTCATTTGTTACGTTTATTACAACTTCATTTCTTTTATTGGCAAATGCTCTATTGCACGGATAGATCATTTTTAAAATCCACTCTTCAGATGGTGGACATTGGGATTGTTTCTACTTTTTGTCTATTTTGAATGCTGCTATGAATGTTCAGGTGTACATTCTGTGTTTTCAGTTACATGCCTAAGTGTGGAGTTAGCTGGATCTTCTGGTAACTTTGTGTTTAATCACTTGGTAAACTGCCAGCTATTTTCCAAAGTGGCTGTACAATTTCACGTTCCTACTAGCTGTGAGATAAGGTGCAGTTTTTTCCACATCTATACACACATTTGTTTTATTTAGTTTTTAATATAACTATAGTTGGTGTGAAGTGGTATCTCACTGTTTGTTTCCTCCCTTTTGTAGTCCGTGGGACCTGCTGCTTGCAAGTTCTGAGCCTCTTAGTGCTCTTTTCTTTTAGGACAGATTGGTTTACCGTTGGGGGGGTGTTTCGGGGTTTTCCCGAAAAGAAGTGCTAGCTTCTTCACATCATTAACTACCCTGCCTCTACTTACTTTCTGCCACCCAAAAGTTTATTAGAAGTTCTTGTGCACTGATTCTTTTCCTTATTGTTCTGGAACAATATGAATATGTATCAAAATATATTTAAATTCTATTGATTGATTGAGACAGGATCTCACTGAGTAGTTCAGGTTGGCCTTGAACTCTGGGGAATCCTTTTACCTCAGCCTTCTAAGTACTGGATTACTAAATTCGTTAGCAGTCATTTTGGTGAAATTTCATGAGGGGGTAACGTGTACAGTCAGTTTTGAAGATTTAATCTGGAGTACCAACTTAATGTTTTTATTTATTTGTTTATTTTTTGTTTGAGACAGCATCTTGCTATGTAGTCCAGGCTGGCCTCAAACTCACACCCTCCTGCATCAGCTTCCTGAGTGCTGGGATTACAGGCATATGCTACTATGCCTAGTGCCATTTGAATGTTTTAAAATGTCTTCTCAGCATAAATTCCTCCAGTTGGACCCATTACTATTAGAAGAATTACTCTGATGATGCAGGAAGGAAAGGCTCAGAACAGGCCTTTGGATTGTAATCCAAGTTCTTTCAGTTTGGATTTAAACTCTTTTTTTGGTAATACTGGTGTGTACTGTCTGCTATGTATATCATATATGTAGGGCATCTAAACTAACTTCTTAATTTTTTGATTTCTAAAGTGGATAATGAGTTGTATTATTTATATAAGCTTTTATGGGTTTAATACAAAGTAAATCTGGAGTTAAATGCTTGAACATGGATTATGGAACAGAGAAAATAATAAAAGGAAACATTTATAGATTTCTTTCTACATGCCAGACACTGTTAAAAACCTCATACATATATTAACACATTTAATCAAGACTGTGAGATCAATAGATTTTTTTATTTGTTTTAAAACCTCACGTATATGGTCAAGAGACTGAGGGCAAGAGGTGATGATTAATCTATCCGCGTTAATACAGTTGATCTGTAGTAGAGTCAACATTTGCATCTGTGTAGTGTGCTTCTTGTACTTCTAGTCATTAGACAATACTGCCTGACAGTTCTAGAGATTTTAAAATACATTATTTTTTTAAGAAGAGAGAGACTCATGAAATATTGAAACATGTTAATTCTTAGTGAAGGGATAGTAGGAAGCAGTACAGATTGTTGATGTTTAGAAAGTAAACTGTGATTTACTATTCTGAAAGTTTGTATTTAACTTTAGTTTGAAGCTGGGCTTGGTGTTGCATGCTTATAATCCCAGAAACTGGGAGGCTGATGCAGGAGGATATTTAACTTTTCAAGGCCAGCCTGGACTAAATAGGTACTGAGCCCATCTCAAAAAATAAAAACAAGCCAGACGTGATGGTGCATACCTGTAATCCTAGCACTTGGGAGGCTGAGGCAGGAGGATCAATGCAAGTTCGAGACCAGACTGGGCTACAAAGTGAGCTCAAGGCATGATGAGACCCTGTCTCAAAAAGACAACTACACACACATACACACACACACACACACACACACACACCCAAAATCCTAGTTCGGATCAGAGATAGTTATCACTAAATTAAGCGTGAAAATGTTTAGGTATAGTCTGGAGGTGTAGCTCAGTTGTGCAGTGCTTGCCTAGCATGCACAGATGGGTTCAGTCCTTGGCACCACAAAAACCAAACAAACAGAAATGTTTGCATGCATGTATAATTACTATGAAAGTATTCTGTGCCTTGTCTTACATTATTAAATAGGTAGGGAAGAGGCAAAGAAAAATGTTACTGGTTGGTACTGAAAAATTATGCATGGGCCAAAATGTTAGTGACAGATCCAGTTTTTCACAGGATAAAGTATTTCAGAATAATTCTGGTTTGAGTGTTTTATATTATCTTTTCCTCCTATAGTCTCACTTTCCAGCTCATCTTTTCTAAACAAATCTGTTTTATAGTGTGTATATAGGTCATTCTGAATCAAGTTAAGTTCGAAGTTGGTTGGGGCCTTGTTTCAAGCTTATTGAACAAAGCCCTGTAACACAGAATTTTGGGCATAGGGCCATTCCAGAGTCTGGTCCAAGTAAGCAGTAACAGACAAAGACTGTCTCTTGGCTGAAGGGTTTCTCTGTGTAGCTGGTTTCAGGACTCTTTTGCACTTTTTCTACCCCTTCCTTTTTCTATTCAGGGCAAAAGTATTTTGATTTTCCTGCTGTAGTTTTGTGGTTTTTTTCTTTTCCTGCAAACATTTATTGTGTTTTTACTTATGTGCAAGAGTCTTTGCTGAAACCCATAATGCCCTCTCTAGTGGGCAGTGATGGGCTGTGAAGATAGTAGATATCCTAGTATGATAACGTAGAGAGTACTTCAAAATGTGAAATACTGTTGCTGTGTCGTGCTGCTTTCCTGCTTGCCTGTCTTTTGATAATTAAGGAAGGGGTGTTTTCTGGAAGATATTTAAAGGTAGCATATGTGCCACCCTGCTCCCCCAGCAACAAGAAGAAACATAATTAAAACATTTCTGTACTGTAGTTTAAAATAACCATATCTTAAAAGGTTTAGAAATCTTGTCTGTATATGAAATTAATCATTTCATTTCCAAATATGTTTTAGAAAATCTTTTATTCTCCAGGTAAGTTGAAATATTTTAATCATTTCATTAGAACTTCTGCTGACTACACAATGTATTGCTAGTATTGAAGATTAAACCCAGGTTCTTCTTACTGGGCTACATCTCCAGACATTTTTAAACTATTTAGTTTACATTTCTAAGCATTTAATTTAGTTTTGTTTTGATTTATGTATTTATGTAGTTATTTATCTTGAGGTACTGAAGATTGCCTCCATTCCCCATCCCCTTCCTCCCTTTTAAAAAATTTCTTACTTTGAGGTAGGGTCTGGATAAATTGCCCAGGCTGGGCTTCAACTTGGGATTCCTGCCTCTACCCCTCCCCCAGTATTGGAATTACAGACATGCTCAAATTTTTATCTGTGTATGTATCTGTGTGTCAGTCAGTCAGTCAGTCAGTCAGTGTCTTGGTTACTTTTCTCACATTGCTGAGACAAAATACCCAATGCCCAAAATGAAGGAAGGAAGAAAGGTTCATTTAGCTTACAGTCTGTGGTGGTTTCAGTCCATACTTGGCTGGCTCAGAGGCAGAGTGGCACATGGCAGAGGGCAGATGTTCATGGCAGCAGAGCACAGCAAAAACAACCAGAGCAAAAGAGAGGAAGGGCAGAAAGCAGCCTCTTTCTACCTCCCTTACGTTGTAAACAGGCTCCCCCCACCCAGGGGTCCTGTAGCACTCACATAATCTCCATGCCCTCCTCTTCCACAGGCTTAGGATATGTACAAAGTAAGCACCCTGGCTTCCTGCTGAGTCACTCAGCCAAACCTCTAGACTCCTGAAGTTGGCACAGTGTATAAACCATAACAGTCAGTCAGTCAGTGATTATAGGGATTGAGCCCAGGCCCTTCATACTAAGCTATATCCCCAGTCCCTTTTTTGTTTTTAGACAGTGTTTCAAAAGCGTTTCTAAGTTGCCTCCGTGGTATTTGAACTTGTCATCCTTTTGCCTCAGCCTTCCAAAGTGTTGGGATTATAGGTGCGTGCAATTGTACCTGTCTTTATGTTTTTTAAGCTTTTTTTCCTAATCTCTGAGCATGTGTATTTTCATGCCTGTTTGATTTTTCCTTTTTCATTTCTCTGCTTGTATTTTTTTTTCCTGTGCTGAGGATCGAATCCAAGGCCTAAAGTATACTAGGAAAATACTCTTCTACTGTGCTACACCTTGATCCTGCTACAGGAATATTAATCATTTTTTTCTCTGTGCTGTATTTGTATTGTGCATGCAATTAAAACTTAAAAATTTTAACTTTTACTGATTGTCTTGAAGAGAATAAATGTTATATAATATGTAACAATAAAATAAACCTCTGTGAACTCACCACCTAAACTAAGGACTAGAAAAAGTCCAGTTCCGTTTCTTCTACTTATGTGCCTCTCCATCTTTCCTTTGACCTTAAATTATGTTTATCCATGTGTGTGTATCCCTAGACAATTACTGTTTAATTGTTCTTGTGCTTGGAATTTTAAAAGTGGATTTATGCTATTAATTGAGTGTGTTTTATATATATTCTACTTTGACTTTATGATTTCTCCCTCAGGTGCTGACTCATCAAGCATGGTCTTCATTATCAGAATTTGTCTTTGGGTTTTTAATCTTTTTTTCTACTTGATATTTCTGCTGTCTATAGCTATGTATAAGATTGCTGTGAGTTCAAGACCAAGCTGGGCTATACAGTGAGTTCAAGGCCATTCTGAACTATGTACTGTGACTGTATCTCAGAAAATAAAACAACAACATGAAACAAAAAGGTGAAAGTAAATAAGCCACTTCAACTATGGAAAAGAGTTCGTCCCACTGAACAAGCTGTTGCTTGGTGAACATATGCGTGCTGCTGTTGTGACAAACGTTCCAGACCTGTTCCCCTCCTCCTCCGAACTTTATTTACTCATGCTGCTATAAGGAGGGTTGTGCATTGTTGGACCCGCTGTGATTTGAATGGTTTTGATTCAGAGTTGCGAGAATAGGTTGGGAGTAAACCCAGAGGAAGGAGTCTGCAGCATGTGAGGAAAGTGGGAAGGTGAAAAAAGATCATTTTTTTCAAGTTGTGGACTCCATGACATTTGAAACGGGAAAAATTTGAGCAATTTTGAATTTATTTTTTCCTTGAAGACTGATGATCATGCTTTTTTTTTTTTTCTTTTTTTTTTTTAAGACAAAGTCTCATTATGTAGCTTAGGCTGGCCTTGAATTTTTGGCAATCCTGCCTCAGCCTCTCAGATGCTAGGATTACTGGTTTGCACTAGTAACCCCTGGCTCTTGTGGTTGTTTTTAAAATAGCGTTTAAACAAGTAAGATTAGACATTTTCATTTTTTTCTTTCTGTTTTTTTTTAAATGATTACATGTTTATGCTATAGAGAAAAAATTGAAAAAAGTGCAGATTGGATTCAAGTGGAACAGTTAGAATGCTATTACAGTAGCCCAGGTGAGGGGATAGTGATTTAGGATTGAAATATTGGAAATAGATTGTGCTATTTAAATGCAAATATGACAAGATTTAATGATAATGGAGTAACTGCTAGATATCTGATGTATATAACTTAATAGAAAACTGAAGTAGAAACACTGAAAACAATGTTGAGTAGACTTGATTTGGGGCACATTCACTTTGAGGTACCACTGAAATATCCCAGGAACATCAGTTTTATGTAGTCTGTGTCTGAGAGGATAGGTTTTCATAGGCATGGAAAAGTTTGTGTGTATGAATGGTAATATAAGCTTGAATGTTAATGAGTTTGCCAAGGAGAAGTTATAAAGAGGAAAGTATCTAAACCTGTAAGTCTTGACATTGACATTGCTATGGAGACAGTGAATGTTTAGGAAAGGTAGAAGGAAAGCAAGGTGAGAGGTTGGTTCATCTGTTTCCCCTCCTATGGAGTTACAGGTTCCTAAGCTTAATTTTACACCAAGCAGATTTTTTTTTTTTGAGACAGGGTCTTGCTATGTAGTGCATCCTGGCCTTGAATTCATGAACTCATGGGGATCCTCCTGCCCAGTCTCTTGCGTGGTGTGATTACAGGTGTATACCACCACACCTGGCCCACACCAAGCAAAATTTAGATAAAATTTATTCTTGTAGATATTTTGCTGGATCTCCTAAAAAAAAGGAAGGAATTGGGGCTAAGGATATAGCCCACTGGTAGAATGTGTGCACATATGTCAGAGGCACTCTAAAAACACATAAATAAAAGTAGCTTTTTACATTTTATGAGCCTACCTGACGTTTTCTCTGGAGGGAGGTTCTTTATTGGGCCCAAGAGTAAACAAGCCTGCCTGTTGCCCCAGAGGGATACAAGGTATATATACTTGAAGACCTTTTTCCCATGCAGCTCTAACAAGGTTGTATGGGACTAAGAGAATCAGTGCCTCTACCCATAAGATGTGTAGAAACATGACAGACAGGTCCATGTGTAATTACCTTCCAACAATACTCATCCCTCCTCTTTGTGCACACTCTTGGCTTTCGGTAAAACTTCCCATGAATACTCAACTTCATTGGTCACTGATTAAGCTTTATAACAGCAGCTGAGACTGGAGCCATTCTGTTTGTCTTCTAAGATATTTAAGTAAGGACACTACCAGTAGGGCAGCAGCACGAGGCCAAGTTGCTCCCTGACTTCAATTATGCTCTTTAGGTTCTGGAACTGAGTCAGCTGCACAAATGTTGGACACTTTAGAACTTACCTTAGAGAGCCAGGTGATGTTCTCTTTAAGTTTCTGTACTGATTTTATACTTGGCTGGAGGCATTCAGGTAGGAGATGTATTATACAGATGTGGCCTTGTGTGGCGTGGAGGAAAATGCTAGGGTTTCTGTCATTCCTAACAGTGCTGGTCAGAGTTGAACGTGACCTAAATGTCTCTAGGCCCAAAGTGATGTACTTGATTGCTTCAGCTAAAATCAGGCACATGTTTCCAACCTAATTGGATGACTTCTGTTGTAGGAATAACTGCTTCAGAGTACACATAATTAACTCACTGGTTTTGCTTGTTGAGACCCCAACCCAGAATGGCCTTATTTTAGGGAGCCCACAGTTGTCTTGAAGTACGTGATCTATTTTGAAAGTCTTTTACTACCACCTCAAAGTTATAAGTCACCACATTTTTTTTTTTTTAGGAGACGAGTTAATGCTTGATCACACAAGTACTCTCAGGGTTGTACATTCTTTATAAGGCCTGTCCTCTTTGAAGAATATGTGCTTTACAGTTAACGGTGTGGTGCCCCACTCCATCCCCTGTGGAAACTACTTAAGGCAGGGAGTACAGGATGGCAGTTTTTCCAGTGTGACCTACCAGATGGCCCGTTGGCCTTAGGCTTTCCAGTTTAGTTTGTATAATTGAGTCGAGTTTTTGGAGACAGTACCTGAAGGCAATCAGTCCAATCTGTCCTATGTATATCTGCCACTGGCCAGGTGGCGTTCCTCTGCCCTTGGAATGACTAAGTGATAGCTGTAGGAATGGGGCTAGAAAACCTGGAGGCATTGGCAGGTGTTTTGTGAGGAGAGAGCAGGAAGAGAAGCTGTGCTACTTTTAAGACACTCCTCTGTGAGGCTAAAGAGAATGGTGATGAGAGGTGTTGGGCAGGATGTGCGCAAATCCCCTTGTAGTTAAATTTAAAACGTTGGGCAGGGGATATAGCTCAGTGACACAAGAGCCTGCCTGGCAAGTACAAGGTCCTGAGTTTGATTCCTGATACCAAAAAAAAAAAGTTTGTGGAGCACTGCACTAGTGAATTTTCTTCTGTGATGAAGGATCTATGGTGGCTCTGAAAGACAAACAGATCACTGATACCCCACCTTTTTCCTTTGTTCCTGAAGTCTGTGCTTCTCCTATAGTTGCTAGGATTCTTGTATAAAAAAGTCATTGTATCTCATTCTAGTAGCTAACTTCACCTTTTTTTCTGGTCATTCCTTACTTATACCCAGAGCTTTGCCTGGAGGGGTCAGGTGCAGGAGAGACAAGGTCATATTTATCAAACTTACAGAGATCCTTTTATGTTTCCCATGTTCATCCACATGAGTCACCACAGAGAAACTTGCTGAGCAGTATGTTTAGCCAAGTAGTAGTTTATTTTACCCATTTTCTTTGGAGAACTATCTAAGTCCCCCCACTCTTTTTCTGTGTTGCTGAGGATCCACCCTTAGGGTCTTGTTCATTTAATCTCTGGTTTAAATATTAGGCTATACCTCCACCTCTCCTTTACATAGTTTTAAGTTGGGCTTTGTTCTTTGGAGACAGGGTCTTGCTATGCAGTTCAGGTTGGTCTTGAGCTTACTTTGTAGCCCAGGCTGGTCTTGAACTCCTAACGATCTTCCTGCCTCAGCCTCCCGAGTGCTGGGATTATAAGTGTGCACTACCATGCCTGGCTCTGGGTTTTCATTTTCTTTTAAGTTGGTTTTTGAGGCTCTTCTAGCACTTAGTAATGTAAGATGCTGTGTATGATAGGGAATATGGAAGGCCCTCAGATACTTTGACTAAAACCTATTGTTGGGTGACTTTTGTGATGAAGAAAAGTACACCACTGTCACATTGCAAATGGCATGGAAAGTAAAAAAGTCAAGGACCTTCCTGGCACTGCTAGAGTTGGGGAATTGAATAAAAATACCGGACCTTTTTAGTGTCGTCAACACTGGAGCACCACCAATAACTGTAACCAATGGCACAAGAGGCAGAGACCATCCTGGATTCAATTTCCAGCACACACACCCCCCAAAAAAGTGGGGCTGGAGAGTAGCATGCACAAAGCCCAGGGTTTAATTTTCAGTGTGTAGCAGATTGGCAGGGAGAGGATTGAATGAGCTTTGGGACTGATCTCTATCACCAGCCCTTTATTTTTTTAAATTTTGAGATAGTTTTGCTAAATACTTACATTGTCCAGGCTGGGCTTGAACTTGCTTTCAAGCCTTGTCCTCCTAAAGTGCTGTGATAACAGGCCTATACCACCTCACTTAGCAACTTCTTATTTTTTATTTTGAGACTTGGTCTCCAAGTTCCCCAGGCTGGCCTTGAACTTTCTTTTGCCTCAGCTTCCCAAATGTTGAGATTACAGATGTGTGCCACCATACTGCTTTATATCCCTTAAATTGATCAGTTTTAGCACTAAAGTTTATGGGAGTTACAGCTGACCGGAAGAATTATCTGAATTTTTTGGAGCTAGGTTTTCATTATTAAGTGAATCACTTTCATCAGCATTTTATTTTTTTATTTTTTGGTATCGGGAATCTAATTTAGGACCTTGTAGGTGCTACATCCCTGGCCCAGCATTTCAACCTAAATTCATAACAGTAAGAATCCATAAGTTGGTCCATGCACAAGGGGATTTGTGTTAGGAAAATTTATCCTGGAGGGCCAGTACTTTCTCATAGCACACAGGGCCTTACCAAACAATTCTGAGTTCTTTTACTGTCATTCCTAGAGATAAAATATTGATGAGATAGACTGCAGAAGGTGCTGAGTACTAAGAAACAAGCTTTCTGTACCTCACTCCCTCAGCTTCCAAGCAGACTAGCTGAAGATTTGCCTGGTTCTGCCCACAAGAGCTGCAGTTTTTACCTTTTTCACACTCAGTGTAGATGTACATCTCTGTAACTGCTGTCTGAAAAGGGACAGAACTTTGTGTGCTTCCCTCCCTCAACCAGATGAATCTCAGTTCTAGTTGTTCATGAGGCAGATCTGCTGAGACTTCAGTTTGATGAGGAAGTTCATCCATCTGGGGAAGAGTTGGCAATAACCAGGCCACCACTAAGGCTGTTGTCTTTGAATCTGTCTACTTCATGATACCTTGCCTGATATTATTTCTTTAATGGAGCTTCATTAACAGGCAGTAAAAATACGACCATTCACTAACCATTTTCATGGACTTTTTTCTACTCCTGTTAACTGACCTTTTTCTTCCATTGCTAGAAAGTTTTGTCAGCATTTCATCTTCATTGCCAAAACTGTCAAAAATGATAGTCTGAGATTTTACCCAAATTAACTATACAGCTAAGTCACTATAATTTCATGGATTTTATAGGAAGACATGAAAGTCCTGGGTCAGAGATAAAGAATATCATTGTGCATGGTGGTTGCAGCAGCCAGAGGGCCTATTTCCACAGGGTATGACAAAGAGACAGGAGAGGCCTGCACACAAAGCTGGCCTCCCGTTGAGGGGGGGACGGATCTTTTATAATGGGCAGTAAGCCTTTCTGACCTTTGCCCTGGAGGCATACATCATCTTTACTATACTGGACAGTAAATAAACCTTTTGTTTTCCAAGGAGACATTGTTTTCTAAAGTTGACCTTACTGTGTAGACTTCCAGAACAAAAAGTTAGTGCATTTCCCTACAAGATGCACAGAAAGATAGGTTTGAGTCATTTGGAGGAAAATGGATGCACCTTGAGACTATCATGTCATTTGAGGTAAATCAGATATACAAGCTTAAATATCCCATAGTTTCTTTTATACAAGAAACCCAGAATAAAAATGACAAAAGATAAAGAAAGTAGGGGGATAGATCACTTTTGGAGAAGGGGGTCAAGAGATGGAGGGACAGGTAGGGAGGGAAGGGATAAAAAAAAGGATTTGGACTGTTTTATGTACAGGTACCGACCAGTTCCATCCAACTAATGTAAACATTACGTGCTGCAAACATAAAAGGGGGGGAAGGGGGTCAAACATAAAAAGGGAAGGGGAAAGAGAGAGGGAAGGAGAAGAGATGAAAAAGAGGAATTAAGGTGTGCTGTGTACATGTACCAGCTTCCCACAAGGAATGTAAACATTATGTACTGCACACATGTACTAATCAACTAAAACAAAAAAGATGTACAGAAGTGCTCGATACATGGAGAGGTGCTTCCTTTCACCTTGTTTGGGCATTGGGTAGTATTTTTGATTACAGCTTCTTTCCTCATTAATTAAAAATTTTGTCGATAAAAGAGGGTTTTTTGTGGAGGTGGTTCTAGGCTTTGATCCAGGACCTAGTTGTATGCTAGGCCTGTGCCTTGCCCAAATAGTATCTTAATAGATTTGTTTCACGTTCAGCATTAAACCTATTCTCCCCTCACAACACTCCCTTTTTCCTGCTTCAGCTTGGTTCACAATTCTGGCCTGTTGTCACCTAGTTTGCCATAATTGGCTCTAACTGATTTTGTTTTATTGTAATCTTGTTCTATCACTTGTCAGCACTGTCAGAGGGATTTTTTAAAAATGCAAATATGATGTACTCAATCGGAATTTGTGATTGGTTCCCCATTATTAGTGGGACAGAGTGTCAGTTGTTGGCAGTTGTGTGATTATTTTTTTATCTGCCTTACCTTTTATTTTTTCTGTTATCCGCTTTAAAAAAATTTTTAATTGAGTTTATTGGTACTTTAAAAAAATTTTATCAGTACAATTTCAATATGCATAATGATCACACTCATCTTAGGGAATTTGTACTTGTACATGATATATCTTGAGTCTTTTTCTCCCATTCCTCCTCTTTTCAACCCCTGTTCTCCTTATTTATAAAAACTTTGTTTCCATTTTTTTTATTTTTTCTTTTCTCTTCTTTCCTCCCCCTCATTTCCCTTCCCAGATTATTTCTCATGTGATGACTCTGTTACCTAGATTTTAAATATTGATAAATTAAAATATTTTAAGATTTATCCTCATCATGATCATTATCAATCATCATTGTCATTTTTATGATTACCTTGCAGCTCTGGGGATAGAACTCAGATCCTTCCACATGTAAAGAAAGTGTTCTACCACTGAGAATCCCTAGCTCCTCAAAAATATATATTTTTTTAAATTGGAGGCTATTACCAGATAAGCTGTATCAGACAGATACATAGGCTTCTTGCTGATAGTTGTAAACTTTGCTTTTACCACTTTTTCTCTTAGGTCTTTGTTTGCACTATGGGGTTCGTTTCTGCCTTTAATACTTTGTACATTTTTCTCTTACATGTGTATCGTATAAACGTGTATCCTCCAAAGGCCTTTAAGTGAACCTGCTGTGGACACCGTCACAGTAATTTCTAATGTCTGTGCATGTTTCATTACAGCACTTTCTTCATTGTGTGTGTGTGTGTGTGTGTGTGTGTGTGTGTGTGTGTGTGTGTTTGTCTTTTTGAGACAGGGTCTCACTATGCCATTTATACTGGCCTTATGCTCACTTTGTAGCGCAGGCTGGTCTCAAACTCACAACTGTCCTTTTGCCTCAGTGTCCCAAGTGCTAGGATTATAGGTATGCACTGCCATGTCCAGCTTTTCGTTGCTTTAATTACTGATTTTTTTTTCAAGTCTACATCCCCACTAAATAAAGTGCAGGCTCTTCAGAGCAAGACTCCTCTCTCTTTCCATATACTTAGAGTCTATCAGAAACACAATGCTTATCCAACGTTGTTGTAGAATCAAATCTATTAAATGAGCTGGTGTTTCAATGATTTTTAAATCCTCCCTGCTTTGAGTTTTGAGGAAATTAATTTGCTTAATTTTGAAGGGAAAGATACATATTTATTGGAAAGTAGTACAGCCCCATGGTCTAGCCCAGTGATGCCAAACCTTTTAGAGCTTTCAGTGCTATAAATAGTGTACAGAAGCACACATGCCATAGGTTCACCACTACTGGTCTAGCCTATAATATGTATGCTCATCTTACACACTACTATACCAAATAATATTTTCTTGCTTTCCTCATATTTAAAACACAGACCGTGGATATTCATAAAGAGAAAGTGGCTCGAAGAGAAATTGGTATTTTGACAACAAATAAGAACACATCAAGAACTCACAAAATAATAGCACCTGCAAATATGGAGCGCCCTGTAAGGTATATTCGGAAACCTATTGACTACACAGTTCTGGATGATGTGGGCCATGGTGTCAAGGTAAGCATTTTATATTATGTTGACAAATTTTCATAACTGAGTAAACATTTTGGATAGGAAATAGTGTTATCCAGATAGTTTTCTCAGTTGGTACAGTCTCTTTAGCTAGTAACTGGGATAAAAATTTTATTGCAATATCTAATATGTATTTTACTAAGCTTGGCATGGAATTTACCTTAGGAGTCAGTTTCTTCAAAAAGATATTAAAACTTGAAAAAAATACCCATTGAATAATGCTGTTTGAATTCTAGACTGTTATAAATTTGTGCTATGAATGCCATGTCTTCCTTTCACTACTGAATATTTTAAAAATTACATGCTTTCTAAAATTGGTTTAAAAAATAAATTACACTTTTCCTTATTTTTAACTATGTATACATATCTGTGTGTTTGTGTGTATGTGGCTATAATTCCAGCAACTTGTAAAAAGTAAAAATTATATGAATTTTTTCCTATGTACTCCCCTACCCCTCTAACAAAAATAGAAAAAAACCACATCAGGCTTTAGAAGACAGAGTATTTGTTGCTCATGACTAAGCTTGGCACAATTAACTAATCTTGGGAGGACAGCTGTAGTCTGTCCGTTCTTTGCTATTCATGTGTTATTTTGCAAGCATCTAGAATGACATAAATTCTTTTCTTTTTGTTCTTTTGAGACAGGGTCTCGCTACGCAATTCAGGCTGGCCTTGAGCTCTCCTTGTAGTCCAGGCTGGTCTTGAACTTGGCAACAATTCTCTGTCTTCCTGCCTCAGCCTCCTGAGTGCTAGGATTACAGGCTGTGCACCACCAAGCCCAGCTATAGAATGACATAAATTCTTAAGCCATCTTTGCTCAAGATAAACTGTTTCTTTGAAATTTGGTGGTTTCTTTTCCTAGAAAATTACTTGATTTTATTTCTTTTCTTCAGAGTACTTTATAATAATTTTTAAAGAGCCAGCTAAAAGTTCAAAGCTTTCTCACCTTGTTGATTTGGTGAGTGCTGTTTCTAGATCTTGACACACTAAATTTTCTAGTGTCCCTGGTTGTGGGGAGGGGAGCCAACAACACTGGCCTTTCTTCTACTCTTCTCTGTGCCTTTAGATTCTCTGCTTACTCTTGTGCTTGGGAATTACATATAAAGTTGAAACACTTTACAGATGCAGAGGCCATTTCTTGTGTCTTGTTTTTATCCAGGGTTGTGACTAGGGCTGTATAAAAGCCTAAATTCAGCTATAATTTATTTTAGACTAGATTGATCTATAGAGTTTAAACTTTTTTGTTTTTGGTACTGGAAATTGAACTCAGGAACTCAGGATTGCCAGGAAGATACTGTGCCCCTGAGCTAAATTTCCTGGCCCTAGGGTTAGAATTTTGAGAAGGAAAAACTAACTTCTTTTACATTATTAATGACTTGGGGATTAAACACACACACATATACACACACTGTCATTTTTGTCTTGACTATTCTTATTAAATGATACATATTTATTTAAACTCTGCCATTATCATAGAAATGAATGTTCTCCATTATCTTACTCCTCCACTCAGAATTGTGATTAATAGTTTAAAATGGAGTACTTAATGGGCTATTATATGATTACAGTTCTAAAAGGAAGTTGGGTGTGAGGAAATCTGTCATCATATGTGTATAGCTAGGAAATGTAAACACATCAAAATATATGTTGAAACTGGGTATAAATCTTGGTCATTTTCTTTGTAATCATAATACACATATATAAGACATTGACTTTTTAATTTTGATTTTAAATTGTTTTTGTACTGATATACATAACAGAAAATTTACCATTAACTATTTTTAAGTGTACCATTCTGTGACATTACGTACATTCACATTGCCATGACATTTTAGCACATATTTTGGGGGAATGTTAGGAGAATGGGTTGTCTGTGAGAACAGTGCACTTTAAAAGCTGAAATATGGCATATTTGTCCACATTCTGTTTCTGTTATATGCAAAAATGCATACACACAAACAGACTAACAATTATTTCCCTCAATAGTTGTTTTGCTGTTTTGTTTCCCTAGTTTTATGACTTTTATATAATTGTCTTTAATTTTTCTACAGGATTTTTGAGGCATGTGAAATTAAGAAATTCAGTAGTAGTTAACAAATTCCACGACCAAAACTGTGAGAAAGAACAGTTTAAATTTATTTTAAAATTAGTGTTCTAAGTTTAGGAAGATACTCTTCACTCTAGAATTATTTTCTTTTTCCCCACTTTGACACATAGGAGCTTGCTTTTTTACTGATTTGTTAGGAAAATTTACCCCTCATATTGGCAAATATTATTTTCTCATATTACGGTTTGACTTTTAACTTTAATTTTTTGGTATTTTTTTCAGATTATGCACAGAATTTTAAATATTATATTTAAATACATTAATATTCTTAATAGCTTCTGAGTATTATACTTAAGGTTTCGTACTCCAAGGTTAATATTCTATCATATTTCATTTTGTGATATATATTTTGGTATTTATATTTGATATACTTGGGCTTTATTTAAATAATATGCTATTAATACATTTTATACCAGGAAATAAATGATACACATAAATTTACTAGGAATTTAAAATAACAATATCCTGCCAGGTACAGTGGCCCACGCCTGTAATTCCAGATACTCTGGAGGGTGAGGTAGGAAGATAGCAAGCCCGGCCTAGAAAATGTAGGGATTTAGCAAGACCTGAGACTGTTTCACAATTTAAAGAACTTATGGATCAGTGTGGAAGCACTGAATTTGTTGAAATCCAACTAATGCAAAACAACAAAGAGAAACAAGACCTGGGATGAGTTTGGCTTGTTTTTAGGAGCAATGTAAGGTACGGATGAGGGAAGCACTGTGTAGAGAAGCTACTAGAACGTACCTGTTTGAGGAGAATGAAAAGAGGAGGACCTGTCTAAGTGAGCACCCAATTTCAGAGTAAGCTACAGTAGTGAAAGTTTCAATGCCTAACAGGGTAGTTTAAATTTATTTTTGAAAAAAAAATATTTAGTTTTGAAAAATATAATAATGAACATATTTATTGCCTGGTTTATAAACGAGTCCTGGACTTTTTCCTGTATGTTAGTTTTTGTTTATGTGCTTGTTCTTAGGTTCTACAAAAATTATGTGGTAGGGTAGCTGTGACATTTTTGTTAGTGGTGGTAAAACATAAACTTAGGAAAATTATAATTGTAAGAATTTATTTGAGCAGACAGTGATTCATGAATTGGGTACAGTACCTGTACACTACAGGGGGCAGGAAAGTTCAAGGAAGCAAGGCAAAGTATTTGGTCAGGAGTCTGCTGGCTCTTTTTGATTGCTAGTCTCTAGAGGTTGGTTGGTAGTTTCTGGTTAACTTACTCTAAGTTGAGTTTTATTTTTTTTATTTATTTTATTTTATTTTTTTTAGAAACATAAAAGTACAAAAACATATTGACAAACAGACACCCATTATCATAGAAAATAGTACAATCACAACTAATCTATAGACAAGGTGATATGGTCTCAACAGTAGTTGTTGCTTTATCCATTGATATCTTCGGATTGTAGATGTATGGACCCATATACAGACATGCAAATTTAGTCAGACAGTTGATCCTCTCAACAACAGGAAAAAAAAAAAAACCACACAAACCAAAAATCCAAAGACAAGAAAGAAAACAGGCATACATCAACAACAGCAACAACATCAACAACAACAACAACAGAAAAAAACACCGCTTGTTGCTGCTTTACATATTGATATCTTCGAAGTGTGTGTTCAGGCTAACACATACAGATATACACTATTAATCTAATATCCTGTCATC
>PVLD010014315.1:0-52824 GCA_004027595.1 Dinomys branickii | reverse complement strand
AACAGCTCGCCACCCCAGGATTCTTGCAGATAGGCCACTCAGGTGTTCCTCCCTGGGTGGAGCTCCTTCCCCCCTCACAAAACCCGTTGGGGCGCCTAAGTAGGTCTTCCCACCCGGGAGATCCCGCAGTCCTTAAAGCTGCTTTGATGTCTCTCGCTGGGCTGAGCTTCTTCCTGATTCAGGAAAAACCGGTTAGAGCGCGCACTTAACTCACCCTGTGATCGTGTAGACAGGAGTGCTGTTCAGATGTTTTTCCCTGGATGGAGATTTTCCCCAACTCAGAAATCCCGCCGGCCGGTTGCTGTTGCTCCAGTTCATGCAGCGCTGGCTGCGGGGGTGGGGTTCTGAGCGGGATCCCGGAGCGCTGCCCGGTTTGGCGCAGTTTGTCCCAGTAGCGCATTCTCTGCGGGTTCAGGAGCTAAATCCGTTCTTCCCTCCATACTCGCTCTCTCGGCTGGTTGTCTTCTTCCCGGAATTCCTTATTTCTGTCTTCATATTGCTATATTTCATTGTTTGGGTGGTAATCCTCTGGGAGGTTCTCTCTCTGCTGCCTACCCGGTCGCCATCTTCCCGGAAGTCCTCTAACTACCTATGTTTTAGTACTGCTTAAAGGAGAAAAGATGAAATAGGCCAAAGTTCATTTCTTCTTTGCCTTTTTTATTAATCGATTTTGTCCATTCAATAAATCTTTATTGAATGACTAGTCAAATGTTAAGTTTGTTGATTTGAAAAACTGAACCAGGCATCGCTCCTGGCCTCAAAGGATCTTCCAAAGTGAGATCTTGTTTATCATCAATGCTGTGGACAAAGCATTACTATATAGAGATATCTGTCCAAGAATTAAGGCATAATAATCAGAAGTGGTAGAATTATTTGTATTTCTTTCTTTCAGGTCAAACACTATTCACAGTAGTAGTCAAACCTCTTTCCCCTAAGGAGGTAGTCCGAATTCATGTCCCTAAGCCTTTGGACAGGAATGATGGGACATTTTTGGTGCGATACAGAATGTATGACACTGTGAACAAAGGGTTGAAGATAGAAGTCCTGTATGGTGATGAACATGTGGCCCAGTCTCCCTATATTTTGAAAGGTAAGTGATTGTTACTAATCCAGAGCTGGCCTTGCATGTAGGTGTCATGCCTTTCAGAATGGGCTATCTTGACCCCGAAGTTAGTTCAACAGAGTAACAACTGTAAACATGCTCTCTGATGTTCAATCTAATTGAAATTTTAAGGAAATGAAAAATAATGTAAAGAGATTTAAAGGACGAGAAAAAGTGTATTGATCCATGGAGTTAACATTTCCAGCACTCTTTATTCCTTTGTGGAGATGCATATTTCTGTCTAACACCATTTACCTTCTGTCTAGAGGATTTCATTAATGGTATCAGTTAAGAGTTCACTAGGTACATGAAGGATTTACAAGGTAGGCTTATAATGGCCACCCACAGAGTCAGGCGTGGGAGGATACAGAAGGGCTGTCTGGGTGCTAGAGAGCCGCAAGAGCAGTCAGAGGTGGAAGACCTGGCGCTCACTGCAGAGTCCCATCGGGGTCTGCATCAGAAAGCCAACGATTCTACACTGGAAGGCTGGAGAACCTGAGCTGGAAGGCTGCAGACAGACATCCAAAGGTGATGGCAAAGACCAGAGCTCATCCAAGGGAGGAGAAGAGTCTTCCCTCTTTCCCTTTTCATTCCATCCAGGCTGCAAGCCTATTGGTTGCCACCACCCACACGTAGGGTGGGCCTCCCTTCTTCAGTAAGTCCATCATCCACTAGAACTACAAGATGCCAACCAGCTGGTTGTTTCTTTTTTTTTTTTTTAATTAAGTTCATTGGTACATTTTCAGTATACGGAATGATCACATTCATCACAGGGAATTGGTACCTGTCCATGATACACCTTGATTCTTTTTTTTCCTCATTCCCCTCCCCTCCCTTCCGCCCCTCTTTGCTGGGAGTTTCTTACTCAGGTTGACACCATCGTTGACTATCACGTTAACAATTCTCTTAGACTGGGAATACTGGTGGTAAATTGTTCCAGCTTTTGCATTTTCAAAAACATCTTTCTTTTGCCTTCATTTTTAAAAGACATTTTAGCTGTAGAATTGTTAGTTGATGGATGTTTATTATTTTCCCTTTATTACTTTTAAAGTGGCAACTCCACTGTCTTCTCCTTTGCATTATTTCCAACGAGAAGTAGGCTGTGATCCTTATCTTTGTTTATTATTTTTTTGTACTGCTTTTAAGGTTTTTCTCGTTAGGAGCTGTGTTTCTAAATTAGCACATAATGTTTACGTTCGTTGTGGGGAGTTAATGAACATAACACATCTGAAGTCCTTTTTCATCCCCTGCCTCTCCTCCCTCCAGCTCTTGTCCCCTTACCCTTTGAGAAAGTTCCCCCCATACCTCCTATCATCTGTCTTTTATTTTGCCCTTTATTTATACTTCTCATATAAGAGAAAACATGATGATTAAACTTTTGTGTGTGGTTATTTGACTTAATGTTACAGTCACAAAGGGCATCCATTTTCCTACAAATGACTTATCTTTCTTTGTGGCAGTAGAGTACTCCATTGCGTGTAAATACCGTATTTCTTCATCCGTTGATGGACACATACGCCACTTCCAAGATTTAGCTATTATGAACTGTGCTGCTATGAACATGGATCTACATGTACCCCTGTGAAATATTTGTAACTTTTTTGGGGGAAACACCTAGAAGGGGGGTAGCTGGCTTACGTGGAATTTCTAATTTCAGTTTTTTGAGGAATCTCCACACTGAGTTTACCAACAGTGTAGAAAAGTTCCCACACACCCCCACCCCCGCCCCAAGCCTTGCCAGCATTTGTTATTTGATTTCTTGATGATGGACATTCTTTCTGGGGTAAAATGGAATTCTCAGTGTTGTTTCAATATGCATTTCTCTAATTTCCAGCAATGTCGAGCCTTTCTTCATGTGTTTATTGGCTCTTTTTTTTTTTTTTTTTTTTTTTTTTTTTTTTTTTTTTTTTTTTTTTTTTTTTTTTTTTTTTTTTTTTTTTTTTTTTGCGGTACTAGGGATCGAACTCAGGACCTTGTGCTTGCCAGGCAAGCACTTATTCCACTGAGCCATATCCCCAGCCCCTATTGGCTCTTTATACTTTCTTTTGAGCAGTTTGGTTGTGATAGTCCTTGGTGTTGTTTCCTTCATGTTTCTTGTGGTTGGGTTTTTGGTTTTCAACAAATTTAGAAAAAATTTGACCATTCTTTCTGGGTTTTTTGTTTTGTTTTGTTTTGTTTTGTATTTTTGAGACAGGGTCTCACTCTGCAGTTCAGGCTGGCCTTGAGCTCACTTTGTAGCCCAGGCTGGCCTGGAACTCGCAATGATCCTCCTGCCTCAGCCTCCCGAGTGCTAGGATTACAGGCATGCGCCACCACACCTGGCTTGACCATTATTTCTGAAGACATTTTCCATTCCACCCAAGCTCTCTTTTAATGATTTTGATTACCCATATTTTAGCCATTTTTAAAATTCTTTATTTCATTTTGTTTGGCTTCCATTGCTGTGTCTCTAAATTCACTAATCTTTTTTTATTTCCTGCAATGCCAACTTGTCTGTAATCCTATTTCATCTCTTGATGGTTTTTTCATCTCCTGATGCTTTTAATCTTCTTGAGCTTTTCCCCCTGGGATGCAGCTGAGTTACTGGAAAAAGTTTAACCCTTTAGAGTTATGCTGTACTGTTTGTTATATGGGATTACAGGCATGCTTCATCTGCGGGTAATTACTCCTCGCTATGGAGGCACTTCTTCTGTATACTCTCCCAGTGTCAGAAGTCAGCAGGCTCTTTAGTGTGGCTGGTGCGAACAGGTACTGTTCCAACTCTATGTGAGCAGCAGGTCCGCTTCCTCTAGTCATCCTAAATGGTTCTTCCCTGGGTTGGGTAGTTTCTCATGCACGCACGCACACACGCACGCACGCACGCACTCCGTTTCCCACACTGCTACATACTCAGAGGTGCCCTCCTGCAGATCTCTGGAGTCCTGTGCTATTCTCTTCTGTAACGTAATTTTTATATTAAAAATATATATATGACGTGAAGCAATATATTACATTTGTATAAATTCTTTTTAAAATGAATCTTTGGAGGTGTTCTGTGCTTGTGGGTGACTACTTAGGATTACGTGGCCCAATCCCTTTGGGTTATACACTTCCTCTTTGAGATATGCTAATGAAGGTAATTTTAGGAATTCAGAAGCAGAGACTTTACCTCATCTTTAAAAATCACTGCTCCTACAAGATTTTAATACCTGAAAATTAATGTGCTTTTTTTTTTCTTGTTAAAAGGTAAGATTTATGTTCATTGTCCATTTAAACCTCACTACAAGTGAATATCGTCTGATTGACTGAGAGTAAATTAGTTTGCAAGAGAACAGATGCTATGCCAGGTGACTTAAAAGCGGACAAACTGGCAGGCCTGCTGGTGTCCACTGTAATCCCAGCACTCAGGAGGCTGAGGCAGGGGGATCGTGAGTTCAAGGCCAGGCTGGTCTACATAGAGTTCAAGGCCAGCCTGAACTACACAGCGAGACTCTGTCTCAAAAAGGGGGGAAGGGGCAGAGAGTAGTAGTGGGCTCTGACATGACTTGCGCCTGACTTGTCTAGGGCAGTTTTCTCTGTTTAGATAATCTTAGCATTTACCCAGAAGCGATCCCGCGTTCCTATCAGGGACGGAAACAACTCCCTGTGCTGCAGCACTGATTAACACAGCACGTCGCTCCTCCTTCGCCTTCCCTAGGACCAGTGTACCATGAGTACTGCGCGTGTCCGGAAGAGGATGCATGGGCCTGGCAGAAAACTCTTTCTTGTCCAACCGAGGAGCCACAGATCGAAGAAGACTTTGCGTCCTTCCCCAGCATCAATCTCCAGCAGATGCTACATGAAGTTCCCAGCAGATTTGGGGAGGAGAGAGGTGCCGTTGTTCACTACACGATTCTCAATAACCACGTTTACCGGAGATCTTTAGGGAAATACACAGACTTCAAAATGTTCTCTGATGAGATTTTGCTGTCACTGGCAAGGAAGGTATGAAAATGAACAGACTGGTTTTCAAAATACTGTAATTTAGTCATTTTGTTGTAACATTTAAATGGTTAGAATTCTAAAGGCAGAGGATGAAAATGGATGTTAGGTTTGGACATGTGCCATCTGAGCCTTCTAAATCTTCTACCTCTGAGGCTCTCTCCTTCCTGTAAGGTTTATTTCTTTATTTTTGGTACTAGAAATTGAACTCAAGACCTTGTGCTTGCCAGGCAGGTGCTTATGCCGCTGAGCTATATCCCTGGCTCTTCCTGTAAGATTTAAACTAAAGGGCTTGAGCCCCATCCCAGGTAAGTAGGTCCCACAGGGCGTGACCGCAGTTTCTCCCAGATGTTTCCAGCCTTTGGCTTGCCTCCCTAAGTTCTCTGTCCTACAGGGCTGTTTCCATCTCTTCAGCATGACTTGAATTTGGATCACATTTCCCTCACTTTAGCTGTCTTTAGAAGAGGGTGTGTGTGCACAGTTTGTTGAAAGCTAGAGTAGTAGAGATTATTTTGTACAAGTGCATACTGAGAAACAAACAAAAACCATAACACTTAAAAGTAGACATCCCCTATAGCTCAGCAGCACAACACCTGCCTGGCAAGCGCACGGTCCTGTGTTCAATTCCTGGTATCAAAAGAAAGGTAGACATCTCTGAACTGAAGAGACTCCTCACTCATCCTGTGTCTGGGAATTTCTGATTAGTGGCCCCCGATCTTCAGATCGTGGCCTCTTACTAAGGGTGGTGAGGCCCCTTTTCTTCAAGCTTGCCCTGTTCACCAACAGCCCTCTGTTCTCCTGCTACCCAGCCCCTCTTTCCACACTTGCAGGATGCTGAATTTCTCTCGAGCAGAGCAATGCAAGCTGTGTTCTGCTCTTTCTTGCTCCTGACCATGTAGGGTGAAAAGTTAAGGCAGGCAGTTTGGTTAGTCCCACCTAAGAGACCAGCAAGGTAGTTTTCTGAACCAAAATCCAACATTCCTGACACGCAGCTTCCCAAGTGTGCTGAAGGTGTGGCTGCAATTGGGTCTTGCTTTGAGCAGCAGTGTTTTTCCCTGAGCCCAGCCCACCACGCAGGTACACGCGCACATTATGGGTGTCTGATCTAGACGCAGCACTCTCTTCCTGCCCTGCCCCGGGAATCATGCCTCTGTCCGGGTCCTGTGCTTGTGTTGCTGTCTCTATAGCTCTGTAACAATAGTTTTCTTGTCCTTTCCTTGTTCTTTTTTTGGTTCTGGGGATTGAACCCAGGACCTTTGCACTGAGCTATATCACCAGACCTTTTTTATTTTTTACTTTGAGACAGGGTCTTGCTAGGCTACTAAGTTGCCTAGGCTGGGTTGGAACTTGTGATTCTCCTTCCTCAGCCTTCCTCAGCTGCTGAGTGCTGGGATTACAGGCACACACCACCTTTTCTGCTTCTATTGTTTTTAGATGGTCAGCTCTACCAGAAATAGGAGGCAAGCCCATGCACTGTAATATTCAGTACCAAAGACTGAGGTCCTCCCAGCACTGACGTTTGGACTTGTGCTTACTTAGGTTCGTCTCCCAGATTTAGAGTTTTATATTAATCTTGGAGATTGGCCCTTGGAGCATCGAAAAGTCAATGAAACCCCCAGCCCTATACCGATCCTTTCCTGGTGTGGCTCTCTGGATTCAAGAGATGTTCTCCTTCCAACGTATGATATCACCCACTCCACACTTGAAGCAATGAGGGGTGTTACAAATGATCTCCTCTCTATTCAGGGAAATACAGGTAAGTTAAGGTTACTTCAAGAGCAACATTTGTAAAGAATTACGAAAAAGTGAAAAGACTGTGCAGTCAAAGAGAATAAATATTTAAATAGCTATTCTTATTTTCTAACCAAGAAAAAAATAATAGCACCCTTGGGACTAGGGATGTAGGTCAATAGTTGTTTGCTTATCATGCATCAGGAAAAAAAAATTAAGTGCCAAAGTGCTTTGTTCAGGTTCTTCTAATCCAAAATTGAAAGACATACTGGTTAGGCTTGCAGTGCCCAAGTCTCCCTTTACTAAATCTCCTTTGAGTTGGTCATCTGTAAATACCTTTTCAAAATAATGTACTTGGTAAAGCTGTCACTAAACTCTGACCCCAAGGCCTTTATAGTGCTGAAAGAAGTAAGGATTTTGAAAAGTAGAAAAGTTTAGGCATGTAGAAGAGGTTTTGATCATAAAATAATCTGGATATTACATCCTCCAATATTTTGTAAAGAATTATCCCCACTGCTTTTCCTGCCCTTTGGATCCTTTAAAATTTAAATTGTTTTCCGCTGCTTGATGGCCTTAGATTTTTGGTACAGTATATCCTTTTTTCAGACAAACTCCTTGGGTTGAACAAAATCTTGCCTTGTCTTTATAGCCTTTCTTTTGTGGTTTGGTGAACTTTGTGGTAGACAAGATCAGAGATGGGTAAAACTATCAAAAATAATGTAGTGTGAAACTGGCCAACTTCTAACTTCATATCAGTGCATTCCTAAAAATATACTAAAATAATAAAGAAATTAATTTCTCCCAGTTTCTACATTTTATAATTTTTTTCTCTTAGAACTTAGGTGTTAATCAATTATTTATCCATTTAGAATAAAAGTAATAGATTTAAATTAATTCTTCTAGAATATTCCCTTCTCCAAAGGAGAAGATATGAATAATATACATATAGTTGAATTACACATTTGCGTTAACAGTACATAGAAAAAATGTTTTCCTTGTGCTGAAAATTCTAAGCAGCTTGAGTATTAAACATTGGTGGGTCAGGCATAGTGGTGCATACCTGTAATCCCAGCCCTGAGGAGGCTGAGGCAGGAGGATCATTGCAAGTTCGAGACCAGCCTATGCTACAAAGTGAGCTCAAGGCCAGCCTGAACTGCATAGTGAGAACCTGTTTCAAAAAGAAAAAAAAAAAAAAAAATGGTGTTTGTTGCTTGATTATACAGTTCTTTTCTGGTCACTTTTTCTAAGAAATAAATCTAGCACATTTTTGATTGTGAAACAGATGGAAGAAGCTGTTGCACGCGTGAGTGGGCAAAGCCATCAAATCTCTTTTTGCTTTGAAGGTGGCCCAATATTGGGGCCACCTTAGGGTATTTCCTACTGTTGTACAACAGAAAATGCTAGCACTTGTGTGACCTCACGTTCATAGACACATGGGTGGACTTGGAAGCAGCATGTGGAAGTATTTTTGAAAGTAAAAACTTGAAAGCATCTCTAGCAAATTAAGCCTTGATCCCATGTTTTTTTCTAGAAAAAGCACCTACTTTACAAGGTGAATTGATAAAAAAAAAATCGTTAATTTCTTAACAATGGTGAAGAAAGATTATTATCCTTACCATATAAAAATGTCAAGTTCATAATCATAATCTGTATGGCCTCAAACTTCTAGGGCCTCCCTGGAGTAATAAAACAGAGAAGGCTTTCTTCAGAGGTCGAGACAGTCGGGAAGAGAGGCTGCAGCTGGTCCAGCTGTCCAAGGAAAACCCACAGCTACTAGATGCAGGAATTACAGGCTATTTCTTTTTCCAAGAGAAAGAAGAGGAGCTTGGAAAGGCCAACTTAATGGGCTTTTTTGATTTCTTTAAGGTATGTATTCGAGCTGCCTCCATGGCTATGAAAGATAAATGGGCGTTACAAGTCTACCACCTAGATGCGCTCAGCCGGATTTCTCCTGCCTTGTGAGCTGACGGACACCGTCGCTCTTCCCCGTCACACTGAGCTGCCCTTCATTAGTGATTTGTGCACCAGATACCCCAGAACTACTATATATTTAATGGTCAGTGTATAATAGGAGTTAACATGGGGCTTGGGGGTATTTGTCTCTCTTTTGTTTTAATAAACTAGGAATATAAATGTATACATTTTATATATATTAAACAGGAGCTACAGTTGGAATTCAACTCCTGCTGCTGGTCCTGCCTCTGCCACTCACCCTGGACTTTCATCGCTTAGGGTCTGTGCAGAGTATTGCCGTGAGGCCCCGAGAGATAGACGTGAATTATGTGACCACCTCTGACTGACTAGGAAATGCCTTCACACCGGCGATTTAAGAAACAAGGGGCTGGGGTGTAGCTCACTGGTAGAGCGCTTGTGTAGCGTGCGGGAGCCCCTGGGCCCCATCCCCAGCGCTGTAGCTAGTCAGCCAGTCGGTCGGTCAGTAGCAGATCTGGGGACACACCCTGTTTATCTCAGGCTGTTATAATGAAAAGAAACAGGGATTTGGACTCACAATAGAGGTTTATAAATTTCTCTGGACACCAGTTTCTCACTTATTAAAAAAAGGCCTGCTTCATATTATACCTGGATGAGCTTTAATGTCTATGAAAAGTGGCTTTGAAGTACTTCTGCAGTTTTCTGTCTCAACTCTAAAACTAAAACAGAGGTAACGCCTGCCTGTCTCATGGGTCAGGTATAAGGAACAGATGAAGTAATGTGTAAATGAAAGTACAAATTGTTATCAATATTCAACTTTAATAAACATAGAACTTTTGAAAAATAGTTTTAATAGTTAGTTACGGAACTCTAGATTCCCCGTTACATAGATATACTTGCAGTGGTATTCATTCCTACTTAACTAAAATTATCATCTTTAAATACATTGTATTTCTCAAAAGTGATCTGTTACAGGCTGCTTGTGGTTTGAATACAGAGAAAAGTCACAAAACAAAACTTTTAAACACAGAATTTGAAAAGTGGAAAACAGTTCCTGTGTACTTAGTGTTATAATATTAATGCAAAGCAGAAGGGAAACAGATGATTGTGAAGTTGTTTGGTTTGTTTCTGTTTTCTGTTTCTAACCTCTCAGTACAAGTACCAGGTGAACGTGGACGGCACTGTGGCTGCATATCGCTTTCCATACCTGATGCTGGGGGACAGCCTGGTCCTGAAGCAGGACTCTCCGTATTATGAACATTTCTATGCGGCACTCAGACCTTGGAAGCACTATGTTCCTATTAAAAGAAATCTCAGTGACTTACTAGAGAAAGTTAAATGGGCCAAAGTAAGTTCTCTGCAGTTTCATTTCTTTAGACAATGATAGATTCTTCAGGACTGGTGACTTGAATTTTGTCACAAAAACAGTTGAACTTAACGGGATCAAAAGAAATACAATTTTCTGGAAATTTTTGTTCTCTTGAAATAGCTGAAGAATCAACATCACAATCATTTTGTGTGCCCTCTGTCAATATTGTTGAAGCCTTTTGGTTTTTATGTCCAGGGTTACATAGAATATAGATTTTCTGAATGAATTATGGTTTGTGCCTACATGCACAAAAAGAACACACAAAACGCAAATCAATTGAAAAGGCCAGTTAGAGGACGTTATGGCTAACAAAATGTTTAAAGTAATTATAGTAGTCTTGTTTTACTCACATGGATAAAGTCACAAGTTCTTTTTTTTTTTTTTTCAGTACTGGGGATCAAACTCTCGACCTTGCACTTGCCAGGCAGGTTCTTATTCCACTGAGCTATATCCCTGTAGCCCCAAGGCACAAGTTCTTAACCACTATATACTTTACAATATCCAAGAATTTAGTATTTACCATAAAATAGGAATTCCTTTCTTAAAAGGAACAGTGTTTAAAAGCTTTTGTTGTTTTATTATAAAACTATAAAAGTTCACTGCTCTATTATTAGACCATCCTGTTTCTGAGTACCTGAGAGGCAAAATTTGGTTCTGGAAATAATTGAGGAGAATCACTCAGCCATGTCTAGGGAAGTATTGTGTTTCCACAGCCTCATTATTAACTATATTTCCATTATGTTCCAGCTGTTGTACGATAGTCACGTTCAGCCTGCACCTGCCCTACCGCACACTTGCCCCTAGCTTTCTTGTGGGCTATGGCAGTAATTTTCATTCACTTTTTAAAACCCTTCAGGAAAATGATGAAGAAGCCAAGAAGATTGCAAAAGAGGGACAGCTGACTGCCAGGGACCTGCTACAGCCACACAGGCTTTACTGCTACTACTACAGAGTCCTACAGGTCAGTGCAGGGTACCCCTCCCGCTGGGCCGGGGTGCCCAGGTCCCACCATGGCCTCCCCACTGCGCCCCTTCCTTCTCAAACAGGTCAGCCTGGGTAACTGCTCCAGCTGAGGCCCGGCCCACGGGAAGAACAACCGGCGCTCAGTCCCTCGGTGGCCTCCACAGTTTAATCTCCTTTCACTATTAGGGAAAGCAAGCTCGGGGCCTGGACGAATACAGACTAGCAGTTGCTCCCACCTTCCCAGGGCTCTCTGTCACTGTATGTCCTGTGGAACTCCTGGTTTAGGTCTCCTTGATTCTCAGAAAACTTCTTTCCTCATCTAGAAAACAAGTAGCTCGGGCTGGAGGTCACCGATTTCCATTTCTGCTCAAGTTGTCACCGCCTTGTTCTCCTTTCTACTTGAGCTCCACGCCTTGGCCAGCATGGTGCAGGGCAGAAAGCAGACATTCACTTACTGCCTAAAACAAGCAAATGAAAACTGTTTATGATAGTCCTGAATCCTGACCTGCGAATCAAATTGTTTTCCTGTTGCCAGAGTAGAAGTAAATTTCCTGACGTGTCTGTGGACACAGCTGCGTCAGAAGAATGGCAGTGACACATTATGATACATTATGCCGTTTATCAGAAGTGGCTTTTCCTCTCTGTAACTGAGTCCTGTCCTCTCTCCCAGCCTAGCTCTAATTTTAACAGTAGGCATTTCTGCCCCTAAAATACTCCCTGGACTCACCTGCTTATGTCACCAGTTTGGCAGGTTTGGCCCAGTACCAGGAATGGCTGGTTAATTTGGACACAGAACCACTGAAATGAAATAGGAATGTTGCAGTGAGCAGCCACAGGAGGAGGGTGTTTTCCAGGCGTGTCACCATTTCATAGGCAGAAGTGACTCCACTCCGTGGGGAAGGGCGGGTACAGCTGCCAGCTTCAGCCTGAAGTGCTTCTCGTCTTTGCTGCTGATCTCAGTCCTGTACAGTGTGTCACTGTTCACGCGTGGAGGAAAAGTGCTGGGAACAGCTGTTCGTTCCAAGCAGGGGCGTTTGGCTTGGCCTCTCTTTGGTAGAGTCTCTGAGTTACTCCTCAAATTGTGGATTTAGGTTCCTTACTACAGGGCAGGGTAGGGCAAGACATCCATTGGGATTAGGTGTGGACTAATCGTATATTTGCCTTGAAACATTTCAGCAATATGCCCAACGCCAGTCCAGCAAACCCGAGCTACGCGATGGAATGGAGCGTGTCCCTCAGCCGGAGGACAGCATATCCATCTGCCAGTGCCGCGGGGAAAGGCCTTCGAAGGAAGAGCTGTAATGCTTAGGCCCACACTCCTGTATGTCCAGCTACATCTTTGAGGGAAGACTTAAAATAGATGCCAAGTTGTGAAGAAAGCGCAGAGCCAGTGGACCACCCGGTGACCCAGTGGACCCCTTCTCTGGGTGGCTTTGTATAACGTGGCTGGGGATAGCAATATTTGAGCAAGTATTACCAGGTATCCTTGGATATGAATTTCTTTTAAGTAAAAACTGCTGTTATCAGCATCAAAGTTTCTCTGGAAAGAGTATTTGCAGATCACAGAAGGTAGAGGCTTGCCAAAATATGTCACCCTGTTGGTATTATACCCAGTGGTTTATTTCTGTGTCTGCTTTACTTTCTTTCTTGTGCCAGTAATGAAGAGAAAATGTTTGGCTCGGCTCCCTGTGCCCTGCATAAGCTCTCTTGCAAACTGCTTTTGGCGTTCAGTAACAGCAGCTTCCTGTTGGCAAGTCTGATAAGAATAGTTCCAGAGAAAGAGGTACCATGGAGACCATAGAGGAACTACTCATGTAAAGCACTGCTCATATATTATTAGCTGATTTTTGAGATAAAAATTAGGGAGAGCCAGGCGTGGTGGTGCATACTTGTAATCCCAACATTCAAGAGGCTGAGGCAGGAAAATCACCGTGAGTTTGAGGCCAGCCTGGGTTGCATCGTGATTTCAACACCAATCTGAACTACATAGTGAGATCCTGTCTCATAACAAACAAACAAACAAATTAAGGAGAAAGTGTGCCTTAAACTGGTCCATCTGGGCTGTATACACATCACGAACAACAGAATTATTTGTGTAGGTAAAAGCATCTTATGGGCAGCTTTCATTACCTATATATTGACTGGGTAAAGGAGAACTGTAGTCAGGTGGAGGTCTTTGTTTTTAAACATAAAAGTGATCTTTGAAAACCTCTACCATAAGTTTCAGGAATCCTGACAGCCTAGGATTTACTACTAATCTGACAACAGAGGCAAGCACTCATGCCTCACTGCGTCCCTCTTCTAGTTCAGTGGATTTCATTGCTAAGATAAAGACTTTGGAAATTGCCTCCACCATTTAGAACAGGGTCAAGACATAGCACTCCTAGCCCAGAAATGCATTATGCACTCCTTGTAGTACTGGCTATCCAAGATCTAGTTCGCTGTAGAACGTGCTGTGAAAACTGAGTGTGGGAGCTGACCACACTCCCATTGCAGAAATATTTACTGCCCTAATGGAAGTATGTGTGACAGTACAGAATAACTTTAGGCTAAAAACAAAAACATAATTTCTTATTTCTTTTCTTCCTGGCAAGATTTTCCTGAAGAAAACACAAACTCAAAGGACCAACCCTGTGTTTCCCAGAAATATTTGCAGTTCAGGATTGAGCCCTAAGGTGTTAGGTCTATTATAAATATTTTTTTATTTGCTTGTTTTATGTAGCTAACTAAATTTATCTCCATTCTTTTTTTTTTTTTTTTTTTTTGAGACAGGGTCTCGCTACGCAGTTCACACTGGCCTTGAGCTCACTTTATAGCCCGGGGTAAACTCGAACTTGCAGCGACCCCCCTGCCTTGGCCTCCTGCGTGCTGGGATTACAGGCGTGCGCCACCGTGCCCGGCTCCTAGCTCCATTCTTTTTTGAAAGAAATAAGAACATAGGCTTTTTCTTTTAATAGACAAAAAAAAAAACTAAATTTCAGAATAGTATAATCAAAACCAGGTATCCAAGGCAAAGCTGAACACCCACCAGTTGTTTCAAAGTGTACAGGTGTAAGGCATGGGCAAGCTGCCCTGACCCATACTCTAAGGAATCTGCCTGTTACATAACCCATCCTCAGAGCTGGGCTGGTCGAACTGGGACTATGGAAAGAAATTTGCTTTCTCCGCCCTCCCACACACAAGGCGCTGAGGGCCAATGGAAGTTGCTGTCATCTGCTTCCACAGAGTCCTAGAAGTCAAAAGGAAGCTCAGACTGCAGGTAGCTTCGGAGGAGCGGAACAGGAAGGGTGCACCTGAGAATGAGGGGCCTCCCAAGGAATCCTGTGGGGAGCCAGAACCCTTAGTCTAGAATATAATCTTCTGTCTCACCAATTTAACCGTTTTTTGGGGGGTTGGTTTTGTTTCGTTTTGCTTCGTTTTTTATCTTTTTGAGGCAGAATCTCACTATGTAGTCAGAATGGCCTTAGCTCACTTTGTAGCCCAGGCTGGCCTTGAACCTGCAGCAATCCTGCCTCAGCCTACCAAGTGCTGGGATTATAGGCGTGCGCCACCACACCCATCTTTGACCACGCTGTTTAAAAAGAGTTAGTTTTATATGGCTTTCTGGTTTATTGACCTGAATATAGCCAAATAAAAAGGGAATTACAAAAACCCTAATTCTTTACCCTTTCCTTTAACAGACTACCCACACAGTCTGTTAGCCATTTTCACTTAAAAATCTGAATTTTAAGAGGAGTGTAAGGATACACAAGTAACTACAAGAACAATGTTTGTTTAAATAAACTGTCAGCATGTATGTTCCTGCATGAGTATAGAAACACCCTATAAAAAAGAAAATAATGAGACGTTTGGAAGGGGACCCCGTGTCTGAGGAGGGGATGGAGAGAAGGGAATTGTTACTTGTAGCTTTTTTTAAACTGCTTTTACTTTATGCCTTTTTATATTTAAATATTTTTTCCTATAAATGTGAATCAAATTATAAAATAAAGAAAAATGCCACCTGGGAAAAGACAATCAATGCACACAAAGCAAATAGCAAAATAAAATAGGTGTTCATATTTTCTGTTATGGTATTTTAGAATTTTATGTCACGGCCATGTTACATATGCTTTTTAAATAAACTTTCTGTATGAAATTTTGTGTCACCACCTAACACTGAACTGAGCTCACTTCAATGCTGTCTCAGTGAATAAATGAACCCAGACTTCTGTTACCGTCACTGCATCCCTAACAGAAGTACAATATTAGACAAAATATACGTGGGTTAAGACACCATAACTTTTAGTTGACTGTGAAAATAGAAAAAGGCAGAGAGCAAACGGCCCTCTGGGATCATGAAGCCGAGGTGACTGGAACTATGAAGTTCTTGTTTTGAAGGAAAGGAAATCATCTTTGTGTGGTGAGGGATGTCTGACTTCAAGGAGTCAAGAACATTAGACTGTCGGGTAAAAACCACTCTTTCACGCACAGAACCAAATTTATCTTTGCAGCTGCTGCTGCTGTACTGCCACATTCCAAGCCCTTTGCAGGCGCTGCTAAATTTCTTCTAAGCCAGATCTTCTCTAGAGCTCTGTGGAAGAGGGAACCACCCACTCTAAGCTGAAACCTTACATTGCAGCGTTTCTCAGATAGAGGGAAAGTGTCTTGGGTTTACTTTTAGGAAGAAATAGCTAATCCTGGAGTGGGCAGGGGCCAGGATGGTGGTGGGGGAGAGGCGCACACAGGAGGTACGAGGGCCAGAAATCAGGGAACAAGGGGAGAAGGGACAGTGGGGGAGATGGGAATATTTTGGGGAGATATCAGTTCTTTCCCCCCAGGATCGGATACAGGTTATCCATTGTCTGAAATGCTTGGGACCATAACTATTTCTGATTTTGGAGTTTTTCACATTTTAAAATATTTGTATAGATATTACCCTTTGAGTATCCCTAATCTGAAATCTCAAATGCCCCCAAATAAAACATTTTTATCATTATATTAGTGCTAAAATTTTCAGATTTTGGAGTATTTTGAGTTTTTAGATATCAACCTATAACAATATAATTCTGGTGCTCATCCCCCGTGAGCATCAGACTGCACAGGCTTAGAGAGGCAGACCCCAAGAGACAGCCCTCAGCAGCAAGTGAGGCCCACACTCCCCATCTTCCAACCAAACGCCAAAAATCAGCCTGCTCCTCAGGTTTGCCGACTCACTAGAACTCATAAAACTGAGGAAAACACTGTAGGATATTCCTCAAGGTCAGTGATTTTAATGTTCTGACAAACTCACTATAAGATGAATACACACTTAATACATCTAGCATACTAAATACCACAGCTTAACAACATGGTTTCTATGCGTGTATATTGCTTTTGTACCATGCTAAAATAAAAAATTGTACATCCACCCATCATAAGGTGGGGACTGTTGTACTGTTTACAGTGTTACAATTTGGAATGCACGTGGGTTAAGTCTAGGAGGAAGTGCACAGCTCCACACCCTCTTCTTTGGGAGTGAAGACCTGTCAGTGTCCTGGTACATCAGGGCCTTTACCCACCATAAACCCTTCTGAGGCTGCAGGGGTCGTGTTATACAGGTATGACTGATTAAATCCTTGGCCTGTGATTGTACTCGATCTCCAGCCTAGGCTCTCAAGAGTCCGAACCCCCTAATCAGGTGCTTGGTCCTTCTCCTGACTCCCTCTCATTCTCGGCTCCCGAGGGACCTGCCCTGGTACCTCCTTAACACAACAAAGACGCTTCTGTCACTTAGGAAACTTTAAGGGTTTTTGAAGCTCTGTGCCAGGATTAGAGACCAAAACCAGATATATTCTTTGTAATACCTAGCACCTCTGAGGGCCTGGGAACTGAGGGCCATCCAGTTATGAGGCTTGATGTAAGGGCGTGGGGTAGCAATATCGCCCCATCTGTGCAAGGTTGGAGGAAACACCTGCTTCTTTCAGTACAGCTGTATATAATTTACAGTGCTTATCGTAGAAGCCCTTCCCATATTCTTCCTTAAACAGAAAAAAAGGGAAGACTTCTTTTATGGCTCCCAAGGGTTTTTATCCACTTGTACTGTGAACTAGGGGCAGCAAGAAGTTGACAATAAGCCAGTTCGAGTAACGTGGAAACGGTTTCCCCTACATACTGCACCCCATGCGCCCAACTTTCCCACCTCCAAAGAGCAACAAGAACTGCTACTGCCCGCATCACTGGTAGGATTAGCACTGCAGCCATGAAACAGGAAATGGAGGAATTTTCCCAGTGGAGAGAGCTAATAAATCTAAGAGAAACAATGTGTCTTCTGCTCCATGTGTCTATCATTTACCGTTTGGATGAGTCACCAGATGGCTCCCTGATGTGGGGTAGTTTGGGGCAACGTGGAGACTTGTAAAGGGAAGAGGAGTATAACAAGGCTCTTGTGGCCCTCAGGAAAGTTTTCTGTTCCTTCTGTTAAATAAAAGTTATGGACGGCCATGGATTTGGATACCTACACTGGGCCTCACATGAAGCCAATGGGGTAAAATGGATTTTTAAAATTTAGGATTTTTTTCTTTTAGAGAGAAGTGGCTTCTCCAACTTCCTCATCCCGAGAGTGTAAGCCTTCGCTCCCTCCTTTCCTCATATCAGATGGATGCACAGAGAAAATGGCTGCTGTCAGAGAGGAAAGCATCCCCGCAGAAGGAATATATGCACATGCTGGCCCCAGAAGGTTTGTCTCCACATGGGGGTGGGCGTAGAAGACGGGGAGGGCAGGGTAATTTCCTTTTCTATGGTCCCATTCCTTCCCTTTCTCCTCCCAATACAAGACCAAGATTTAAGACAAAGACACATGAGGGGGCTGTAAATTCCTAAGTAGTATGTCACACTACCAGGGACCTCTGAACCGCTGGTAGTACCAGAATGACTGTCCCTTTGGGTAGTACCAGCTGCCTGGTGGAACAGTCATACCTGTACCACCAACGGTTCAAGCCAACAGGAACTGTTAAGAGTAGTAACTAAGCTTTGGCTGCTTGCAAAAGGCCCACGTTGTAAACAATTCGCTAGTCAACCTGTAACTAGAACCAACTGGCCAGCGAGGCTGTAGCAAATTAAGTTGTTTTCTAGTGTTTATTTCTATAAATGCTCTTGGACTGTAGTGCTGGAGTTCTCAAAGCCTACTTTGGCGCTAGGTGCTGCCTGATTGGTGAATAGTTTTTATTGCACTTTACTTGAACAAGCTCTGCTAGACTTACTGGTCTGAGGAAGTTTCCTTGTAACAGTGTTAGCAATAATCAGCAGGATCCAGGGCTCCGGAGGGCGCTCCCAGCCATCGGCTAAGGGACCTGCTGGGCTTAGAGAGCTTAAAGTTTTCTAGCACTATGGGGGGGGCGGGCACCGTGGTAAGTTCTCTCTGATTCCCTAACTCCTTCAATTTATGTTTTAAGCTATGTAAATTCTTCTGAGCAAACTTTTTTAGGTTTTTGTTTTGCAAGTGGCGACAGAAATAAGACTGGATCTTGTAGGGAAGTCTCGCTATACATTGTTGGCATTCAGACACTGAACTGAGTTTAGTACAAACAGGACTGTAAATATTTCCCTGTCTCTCCTACCAGTTCATTTTGTTTCCTACTTGTATTTATGTGGTGGGATCTCGAGTGCTGGGATTATGGTCTTGCACCACCACGCCTGGCCAACTGAAGGTTTTTGTGTCTTAATGATTCCTGGTGTGTGCTTTACAGAAAGATACTTTTTCTTTTGAAGAATTAAAAGATTTTTATGTGTTTTAGAGTAATAAAATATCTTGGCCTTTTATGTGGAAATTAGTGAATTCATCTAGAACAGGTTTGATAAACAATAAATTTGTTTTTTAGTGTGCGTATGTATATGTATATTTCTAGAAATATATAGGTATATATAAGTAATTCAGATAAGTGCTTCATTAGAAATATGTACAGCTTATTTTTAAAGTGATACATAAACAAGGTATTACACCTTAAATTTTCTTCTATTCTGTTGAAAAAGTTTTTGGTTTGAACTGCTGGTTTAGTTTTATAGGTTTTTAATTTTTTTTTAATTCTCTAAGTTGTGCTACAGGACAGGTGTATTTGCCATTTCAGCTATTGTTAAATGCACAGCTCAGTGGTGTTGAGTCCATTCACGTTGTTGTGTTGTTTCGCAGTATTGAATTTAACTTTTAAACCCAGTTTCTACACATCAAAAATGACGAGGATACATAAGGTTCCTGTGTCTCTATTATTCCATCATATCGTTCCTGGCTTACTGTGTATTAAGGCGTCAAGGTAGCTACGTGAGACAGAGAAGTAAAGTTCTTTTCCCTGCTCCCTGCTGTTTGTATCGTACTTGTGATGATGACCAGAGAACTCTGGGAGCTCAGTGAGCCTCTGAGCCTACGAGGAATTTGTTCTGTACAAATGTTTTGGTTGTATAGGGAAGGTTTTCCCCCCTAAATATTCTTTTCTGTAAAAGGCATATTACGTTCAGGAACACAGGAGCCAAGTAGAACTGAGCAGTTCTGAGCAAGATCACTTTACGATGTAATAGTTTGTCACTAAAACATTGCCTGAGTGTAAGATACGCAGCACTGAAACAGATCGAATTTGTATTAGATAGGAAATATTTGTCTAATCTAAGGTCATTTGAAAACTCACCTAAGAAGTCATTTATTTTCACTTATCACCGGTTTAGACTTTAGCAGCTAAGAAGCTCAATTTAGAAGTACATTGGGCTGCAGTCTGGTGTCATTTATTGTTTGTCCCAGGGCAAGAAGACCTGTCAAATCACTAGGATTCACTTTCTCGTTCATAAATAGAATTAGTTGGAAAAGAAAGAATTACATTATATTTCTCCAACAACTTCAAGCTCCTTGGATGAAATGACTAGGCTTTGTAATGTATAGAAACCAACTTCAAAATTTTTCCCATTCTGTAAATTGTCTCTTCACTCTATTGATGGTTTCCTTTGCTGTGTGGAAGCTTTTTAATTTGATGTGATCCCATTTGTTGATTCTTTGTAATATTTCCTGTGCAGTGAGGGTTCTGTTCATAAAATCTTTGCTTATACCTATGTCTTCAAGTGTTTTACCTATTCTATCTTAGTTGCTTTTCTTGTTGTTAAGATAAAATACCCAACACCCAATGTTAAAGGAGGAAGGGTTTATTTGGCTCACAGTTGGCTGACATTTCAGTCCATAGTTGGCTGGCTCCAAGGCAGGGTGGCACAGCAGATAGGCATCACAGAAGAGAAACGGTTCATGGTGGGCAGAAGACAGATAGAAGGCACCAAGCAGCAAGTCCAAGCAAGCTTAGCAGCTTCTTTCCTTTTATAATCTATCTAGCCTACTGGATTTTGGGTGGGTGCCAGACAAATGAGTGGACTGAATTAGTAATCACACATCTTTAATCCCTGCATCACACACACTGGATCGAGCCATCTCTTGAAAAAACTCCATCTAGACACAAGCCATAACATTATCTTTCAGCAAATTGAGTGTTTCTGTCTTAATATTTGGATCTCTGATCCATTTTTATTTTAATTTAGTGGACGGTGAGAGATATGGGCCTATGTTCAATCTTTGGCATGCCAGTTTTCCCAGCACTGTTTGTTAAAAAGGCTGTCTTTCCTCCAATGAAGACACCTGGCCTCTTTGTCAAATGTAAGGTAGCTGAGTGTGCTTGGAGTTGTTTATGCATCTTCTATTTTGCTCCACTAATCCTCAGATATGGCCAGGTATAGTTGTGCACACCTGTAATCTCAGCACTTGGGAAGCTGGGGCAGGAGGATCATCATGAGTTTGAGGCCAGCCTGGGCTACATAGTGAGACCCTGCCTCAAAAAAAAAAAAAAAACAAACCTCAAATCTGTTGTTTTAAAGTTGTTTTTGGGGCTGAGGATATAGCTCAGTGGTACAAGTGCCTGCCTTGCAAGCACAAGGTCCTGAGTTTGATTCCCGGTACCAAAAACAAACAAAAATAAATTTGCTTTTGTTTGTTTTTCCAATACCATGCTGTTTTTACCACTGTACCTTTGTAGTGCAACTTTAGGTGCAGGATTGTGTGATAATCCCTGCCTGGTCCTTGTTGTGCAGAATTGCTTTTGCTACTCTAGGTGTCTTCTGAATCTGTGTGAATCTTAGGATTATTTTACTTAGGTCTGTGAGGTGTGCTATTGTTATTTTGATTGAGATTGCACTAAACCTGTACAATCGTTTTGGAAATATGGCCATTTTCACTGTATTGGTTTTGCCTATCCCAGAACTTTCCATTTCCTTTCCACTTTCTGCTATCTTTTTTCATCTCCTTTTCCAGAATACTAGTTTTCAAAATGGAGTGCTCTTTCACTTCCTTGGTGAAGTCAACTCCTAAGTGTTTCATTTTTCTTTACATGATTGTGAAAGGTGTTATTTCCCTAATTTCCCTCTTAGTGAGTTTGTTATTCATGTTCAGGAATGCTATTCTTTCTGAGTGCTTTCTTTGTATCCTGTCATGCTGCCAAATTTGGTTGGTAACTCTGGGAGTCTTTTGGTGGAACTTTTGGGGTCTGCAATCTATGTAGAAGATCATGTTATCAGCAAATATTATAACTTAACTTCTTCCTTTCCTATCCATATTCCTTTTATTTCTTTCTCTTGTCTAATTGCTCTGCTAATATTTTTAGAACTATATTGAGCAGGAGTGGTGTCTTGTCTTGCTCCTAATTTTAGAGTGAAATCTTTCAGCTTTTGTCCATTTAGTATTTTGACTGTTAATTTGTTGTAGATGGCTTTTATTAGATTGAAAGAATTTGTATTCTAATTTTTTTAGGGTTATTATCATTAATGGATGTTAAGGGCTGGGGATATAGCTCAGTGGAATAAGCGCTTGCCTCGCAAGTGCAGGGTCCTGAGTTCGATCCCCAGTACCGGAAAAAAAAAAAGCCAAAAAAAAAACCCTAAAATCATTAATGGATGTTGAACTTTGTCAAGTGCTTTTTCTGAATCTATTAAGATGATCATGTGATTTTTGTCGTTGCTTCTGTTAATGTGATGTATTCCATTTATTGATTTGTGTACATTGAACCATCCTTGCATCCTTGGGATCATAATGTATAAATCTTTCTGATGATTTGTTGCATTCTTATTGAGGAGTTTTGCACCTATGCTCATTAAAGAGATTTGCCTGTAGTTCTCTATTACGGTTGGGTCCTTTTTTGGTTTTGGTTTCAGGATAATGCTTGCTTCTAGGAATGATTTTGGGGTTACTGCTTCCCTTTTGATTTCATTAAAGAGTTTGAGGTGTATTGGCATTAGATCTTCTCTAATGTTCTTGTAGAGTTCAGCAGTGAATTCTCCATCAGCATCTGGGCTTTTCTTAGTTGGTGGGTTCTTTTAGTCAATTTCATCAATTGATACTGGATTTTTCAGGATTTTTATCTTTTTGATTCAGGTTTAGCAAAGCGTATGTATCTAAGAGCCTATCCATTTCTCCTAAATTTTCCATTTTATTAGAGTACAGGTTCTCAAAGTAGTTACCAATGATCTTCTGGATTCCTGCAAAATCTGTTGTGATTTCACCTTTTTTCTTTTTTGTTTGCTTTGATTTCTGTTTTTTGAGACAGTTCTTGCTATGTAGTTCAGGCTGGCTTTGAACTTACTATGTAACCTGGGCTGACCTCAAATTCACAGCAATTCTCCTGCCCCAGTCTCCTAAGTGCTGGGGTTTCAGACATGGGCCACCACACCAAGATGCCCTTTTCATGTCTAATTCCATGGATTTGGGTCTTGTCTTTCTTTGTTTTGATAGGTTGGCTAAGGATTGGTCTATTCAGTCTCTTAAAAAGCCAATTATTTGATTCACTGATTCTTTGTATTTTTGTTTAGTCTCAGTTGTATTAATATCTGCTCTGATCTTTATAACTTCCTTCCTCAATAGAGGACTTATTATCTAAAATATATAAAGAACTAAAAAATTAGACCTCCTCAATTTAAAGACCCAATCCAAAAATGTCCATGAATAGACAATGAATGAAATGAAAAGACACTCCTCAGGTAAGTACAAAAGCCAGTAAAAGGCCAGTAAATACATTTTAAAAATGCACAACACCTCTGTTCACTGGAGAAATGCAAATTAAAACAACACAGATTCCACCTCACTCCAGAAAGAATGGCTATTATTATCAAGAAATCAGACCTGGGAATGGTGGTGCACACCTGGAACCTAGCAATGGGGAGGCTGAGACAAGAGGACTGTTGTGAGTTTGAGGCCAGTCGGACCTATATAACGAGATCCTATTTCAAAAAGACCAAAATAAATACATAAAAAAGACATCAACCAATAATGAATGCTGGCAAGGCTGCCAGGAAAATCGACCCTTCTCCATCTTGGTGGGCGTGTAAATTGGTGCAGTGACTATGGAGATCAGTGTGGGGATTCCTCAAGAAACTAAAAGTAGAGGTTCCATTTGACCCAGCAGGTCCTCTTTAGGTTAATCTTCCTGAAAGAGGACACGTTATCACACCACAGCGATACATGCACAGTCATGTTTACAGTAGCACAATGTGTAATAGCTAAATCTTGGCAACAGCCCTGATGCCCACCAACAGACGAATGGATCAAGAAAATGTGGTATTTATAGACAAGGGCATACTATTCTGTCATAAAGTTGAGACCTTTTTACATAAACAGACGCACCTCCAGACCATAATCTTAAGTGAATTAAAGGCAAGTTTAAATACTGCATTCTCTTGTGTGAGAAACTCAAAGCGTACGAAACAAGCTAAACAGAGGGTAGAGATTAGAAAGTAGGAAAGGCTGGTTGAAATAGGAAGGGGAACAAGAGACAGGGGGAGATAGGAAGGGAAGGAAAGAAGGGAAAGAGATTTAAAGGAAAAGAATTAATTGAAAAAACATAAATAGGTGGTAGAGCTTTTGTTGGAGGGTGAGGGGAAAGGGACCAAGTCTCCAGATGTGTATGTACGTGTTCAGCTCCCTCATGGTGAAAGTGGTCACTATGTAGTGCAAACCTGTATCAATAAAAAAAAGAGGTTGACATCACATATTTTGTAGATATTTGAACTAGTAATATTGAAAAAAACCCAACTTTGTAGACAATCACTTTGACTTCCGAATTCAAAATCTTTTGCCTTTGCAAAGTTTTTAGCGAAATGACAGCTTCTAACAAGGCGAACTGCTTTCATCTACGACCTGGTTTTTTGTTTTGTTTTTTGGTTCCTGGGGGCGGAGGTAGGGGGTGGGCAGGAAGCCGGGACTAAATGGGGCAGCCGGGAGGATGACGGAATAAGATTTACGTCACTTCCCGGCGCGCTGTTCCCAAGGAAACAAGCACAGCTCTGGGAGGCAGCGATTGGCAGTTGAAGGGAATGGAGGATCTACCTTTTTTCGCGGTACTACCACTAGTCCGTTTTCCTCTGGGGCCATGAGGCTTGAGTTTTATCTGTTTCAGAGTCCTGAAGTTCCACTGTCTTGACGTCTGACCCCGTCCATCCTCTTTAGGACGTTTCCTTCCTTCCATCCCTGGCACCTGCTTGTTTTCCCTGGCTGTGACCTGTGTGTCTCGCTGAGAAGCCCTCATGCCCGCTTTGCCTTCTCAGATCCTCTGGGCTCCCGCTGCTGATGAAATGCCTGTTAACCTACCTTACATTTCATCTGAACCTTTTTTTTTTCCTATCTGATAAGATGGCTTCACATCTTTTCATTGAAGTATATAGAGATGGAAAAAAGAAAGGCCTTTTGAACGAATTTTTTTCTCTGCTATCCTCAGAGGGGAGGACCCCTGAGAAAAAGGCAAAGCGAAATCAGGGAATTTGCCTGGCGTGGTGGCGCATGCCTGTAATCTCAGCACTTGGGAGGCTGAGGCAGGAGGATCCTTGTAAGTTCGAGGCCAAAGTGAGCTCAAGGCCAGCCTGAACTGCAGAGGGAGACCCTGTCTCAAAAAGAAAAAAAAAAAAAAAAAAAGAAAAAGAAATTAGGAAACTGATGAAGACTATTAAACACAGTGTTTAATCGATAACACTTCGTAATGAAGCCAAAACAGGAAGCACAGGTTCTGATCACAGCAAATTAATGGTAAGGTTGTTTTATAGCTTTTATTATAAGTGAAAAGTACAATCTCAATGTCTGTTGTGGGGTTTTTCTTATGAAGTCTAAAAACTGATACAGCGAAGCCATCTCTGTTACAATAAAAGTTACTGACCCGACTCCCCAAGTAGATAACGCACTTAGAAAATTTTTATATTTGAATGCAAGTGGCACATGAGTGCAGTAAACTATTTCATTTGAACAATGGGTTAATAATACATTTTAGCACCTTAAAACTTGAAGATTTTCACAGGCATTGTTAGTTTATTTGAAGTTGCATAATAACCTTATGACATAAGCCATTTCTTTAAGATCAACCGTTCTACCTCCTCTGCCATCTTTATATCTGCTCAGAGTTGTAGCCTTAGAATTATGTCCTTTACAACTTTAATTTCTCCTTCTCAACTGGATCAGACCTAACAACATCTTAACATGCTTTAGGAGCTCCCAGATTAAAAGAAATAAAAAATATTTTGAATCCATCCCCACCTTCCAGCTACCAGCCTGCTCCTGTGCTTTCTTATAGCACTCCAAAGAGTTGTCACTGTATTTCTGCCTAACTTTCCTACTTCCACCACCCACTCCAGTCTTCCCCCTGCTACTCTAGCGAAACAGCATTTAAAAGGTGACGAGTGACTTCTTTTTTTTTTGAGACAGGGTCTCGCTATGCAGTTCAGCCTGGCCTTGAGCTCACTTTGTAGCCCAGACTGGTCTCGAACTCTCAATGATCCTCCTGCCTCAGCCTCCCAAGTACTGGGATTATAGGCATGTGCCACTATGCCCAGCTCCACAAGTGACTTTTCAAACTAATCAAATCTAACTTTTCTCACTCAGCAAAATTTTATGCAGTTCAGTATACTCTCTTTCTCCTGAAATATATGGAACTTCATCACTCCTCAACAATGTGACATTTCTGAACCCGATAATTTTGAATGCTGGGATTAGGGGTATACCTCCATGGGGGAGGGCACACTGGGTAAGTGAGGCCCTGGGTTCCATCTCCAGCACCAAAAAATAGAGTGAAAATATGAATACAGGAAGATATTTCCCAAATATTTTGTTCTATTTATAACTAGAGACATAGTATAAATTGTATGTGAATTATATATTTAAAATTCATAATGTAGTGACACATACAATATACTTTTAACCTGTATTACTAATATTTTTCTCATCTCTTAAATCTAGATACATGTCTTGGTTATTTTTCTCTCCTTGCTGAGACAAAATACCTGATAACCCCCCAAAATTTTTTTTTGTCTTTTTGAGACAGGGTCTCGCTGTGCAGTTTAGGCTGGCCTTGAGCTCATTTTGTAGCCCAGGCTGGTCTTGAACTCACAATGATCTTCCTGCCTCAGCCTCCTGAGTGCTGGGATTACAGGCATGCGCCACCACTCCCGGCCTGATACCCAAAATGAAGGAAGGAAAGGTTTATTTAGCTCACAGTTTGTGGCGGTTTCAGTCCATACTTGGCTGGCTCCAAGGCAGAGTGGCACATGGCAGAGGGCAACACTTCATGGTGGCAGAACACAGCAAAGCAGCAAAAGCAAAAGGGAGTGCTAGCCTCCCTCCCTTACACTGCCCGCAGGCTGCCCGCCCCACAGTGGGTGTGTCACTCACACCCATAACCCCAGCATTGGACTGTGAATCAATCACAGATTTAGAAGCCTGCCCCAAGAGGTTCTGGGGGGGCATCTGGACACAAACATAACACTAGACACAAACCATAGCAATACATAACCAAGAAAACAAAAAAGCACTGGTGTATAATATTTGAATATCCATCCCTGGAGGGATCCAAAGAGTTCCTCCAAAGAGGAGATGGAGACCTCAGGTCCATCTGCCCAGGAGGTTCTTGGCTCACATCGTGGAAAAAGAATTTCAGGATGTGTCAGTGCGCGGCATAGGCAGATTTATTAGGCGGGGTTCAAAAGTGAGGGGAACAGCAAGGATTCCATCTGGAGTGGCTGGGGGAGAGACTGAGGCAGAGGGTCAGACCGTGCAGCTTGCGAAAGCGCGAGGCCAGCTTTTGGGGCTTGGCTGAGGCAGCCCAGGGTCTGGATGACTGTTATCTCCGTTTTTGTAGTTCTTAAGGAATCATTATGGCTTACAACAGTGTGACCCCGTGAGACAGATGATTGTTCTGGCTCTGGAGGGGCGCCACCGTGTTTTCATCCAGGGTTACTGTGCCTGGGGGAGCTCCACCGGGTTCCGCTTGGCCTGGAACTATGGTGATTATGGTTTTGAAGAGTTTAGGTATCGCTCTAGGGTTTCTGGACCTGGACCTTGAAAAGGTTAGCATTTGGGTGTCTCTGTAAACCCTGGAAATTTGTTCCTACCTTTTAACCTGTATTACTAATATTTGTATCATCTCTTAAATCTCCTACCCTGTCCTCAGCCTTGAAGGGGGGTGAGACAGAGTAGGTAAACTCAGGGCTAATAAACTTGGGGAACAGACGCTCCTTGCGTGATTAAGAAGCGCACATGCAGCGCTGAGCAGAGACCTGACCCAGAGGGTTTAAGTTGTTAAGGAAAACAGAAAGTTGAGTTTCCTCTCTCCCTCTCTCTCTTTCCCTCACTCCCACCGAGGCCGATTCAGGTTACCTCAGGGCAGCACGGGGGAGAGGTGGGCAGCACTGCACCCTTAGATGTTATGTCTGCCGGGCAGATGCAATATATCAGCGGCTCTCAGCTGAGGCACTGAGACACTGTGAGTTGTCGCAGCTGTGCTCCTGGCATCTGGTGAACAAAGGGATGGGATTCTTCTGAGCATCACGTCATGCACAGACACCAATCCCCAGCACACAGACAAATAACAATCTGGCCCCAATTATCAATAATGACACTGTTAAGAAACCTGCAACAGGCAAAAATAACTCCAAGACTAAACAGCCTCATGTAGCAGGGGATGTCTGTGATCCCAGCACTCAGGAGGCTGAGGCAGGAGGATTGTGGAGAGTTGAAGGCCACCCTGGGCTACATAGTAAGTTCAAGACCTGCCTAAGCAATATAACATGACCCTGACTCAGGAACTACCCCACCCCACCCCACCCTAAAACAAAACCCAAAAAAATCAGCAAACTGAGGTAAATAGTGTTGAGTTTAGAGTATTTTTATTTAATTTTTATAACTATTTATGACTTAGTTTTTCCCTTTTTTGCACCACTTCCAAATACTTTTTAATTAATTTATTTATTTATTTTGGAGAGCTGTGAATTGAACCTGGAACTACCTCCTCTGAATTGAACAGAGCCACCTCCTCTGCACTTTTTATTCTAGACAGGGTCTTGTTAAGGTTACTGCATTTCCCAGGCTGGGTTTGAACTTGTGACCCTCCTGCCTCAGCCTCCCAGAGTTCTGGAATTACAAGTGTATACTACCGCAGGCAGCTCAGAGTGATGCTTTGAAACACACATGTCAGATCATAATTTTGAGAAGAAAATTTAAATTATTAGAAAAAAAAACCAGATACACACACTTAGAAATCCACCGATCATGTGTTTGTATCCTCAACATCAAATTCTGTAAGTTTCTAAGTGCTGTGAATTTCTTTATTTCATTTGGTTGCACAGTTCAGGGCAGCATGGGTCCGTGGCCTACACTCAGGGTAGCACAACCTACCATAAGCTTGCAAGAGACCACCTCCCCCTTACGCCCTGCCCGCCCCACTGTCTCTGTGAACTTTGCTGCGGTGTGTTGTACTGACTGTGGCAAGTAAGTGAAACTTAATTTGCTCATTACAGTTCATTATAGAAGTAAGAAAAACATGCTTCTTTTCATCAGATTTTATTGGTACATTTTCGATATACATAATGATCATGTAAAAACGTGATCCTCAGGTCTTTCACCACTTACTACTGACACATGTATATGTATATACATATATTTGAATAGGAAAGAGCTAATAGAAGTAGCTTATTATAGATTGTTTAAAAAGCTTTTTAAAAATTAAAAATACGACCAGTTGTCCATAGGTATCTTCATCACTTTCAATATTCCCACAGAATTCTACTGTTGCATAAATGCATATTAATGGGCCTCCTATGCAGGCAACGAGGTAATGTTTTGGCCTGCCTGTGATTTGCAAGGAGTCAGGGTAGGGGCCATAGCTGTAAACAAGGGCGATCTGCTCTGAGGGGAGTTTACACTGCAGAAGGAGGAGACAGTAGATATGTTCATCCAATAAGTGTGTTGTCAATTCCGTGAGGAGACACTCTTTCTTTGTCTGCAGACTCTGAACGCCCCTTACCTGTGTTACGGAACACGTGGGTGCGGCGGGAAGAAAGCGTGGGTGAAATCATTCAGATCAAAATGCCTGGGAAACACATTCACACAGTTAAATAAAAGGGATTTTTAAGCCCAAGTCTAAATTTACTTACAAAATTGGGAATGTATTAGGGAAAATGCTGAAAATATTCCTGAAGTACCACTAATACTATCATGTGATATGACATATCAGACGTGTTTTGATTATGTGTTGAAACCAAGCACTATGCATTGAAAACAGATAAAACCCACAAAGTTGAGTTCTTTAAAGGATTTTAGAAAAACCAGTATAGTCCTCATGTCCTATTTATATTTAGGTTTTCACTTTTGTAAAATCTGGAAGTAAGCAATTGTATATAATGTTTATGGGTGTAAATTAGACAACATTTTTTGAGGATAATTTGACAAATTTTTACATGCATACTCTTTCCTATTAATACAGATATATATGTGTATGTGTACATGTGTCCATAGATACATATCCAAATTATATACACATTGTAGAAAAATCAAACAGTATTAAAAGCACAATGACAGAAAATATTTTTCATCTCTAATCCCAGCTCCCTTAGTAGGCTGGCTCCTCCTCAGAGAAAAATCACTTTTAGGAGGTTTTTCTTACACTCTTCCACAGAGTCAGTGCAAATATGTATGTGCCTACCTTTTGTCACAGCAATTCTAAAAGCTTATTCTATAAAATAGGCCATGTTACACAAATACACATAAAGATACCAAGGAAAAAAGTATCAAATGGAGAAAAGACGAATACACCCACACCTAAGAACAGCATGCAGCTATGAAAAGAATGAACAAAATACATATGCAGCAACATGGCAAAGACTTCAACACATGTTAAGTAAAAAAGAAAAATATGTAGAGTTTGATCCCATTAAAGAAACAAACCCATATGTGTGTGTTTCTACACTGTGTATGTATAGACGCATACAGTGCGCATGGACACAAGTATAGGTGGAGATGTACAACGTGGGTGCACATGTGTGGGGAAAAGACCTGGAGGACCCTCGTACCTAGTAACAGCACTTTGAAAAGCGAATTGAGCTAAAAAATAGGGGTGGACAATTTTTTACTTTTCATTGTGTATTGTTTGAATTTATATATTTACATAACTTTTAGAGTCAACAAATTTAGACAACATTATGAATAAATTTAGATTTTAAATGGCAGTGAGATATTAAGGAATGATATTTACATATATTTTAATGCTATTTAATTGCCCTGGCTCTGTTGTTTATAAATAACTAAAATTATTGTATTTTGTATGTGGGCCCCTCAAAAATAAAGTGCACAAGAGAACATAAGAGGAATAACTGAGGTGGGCACTGTGTTGTAAAACTCATGATTTTCCCACATTTTAAAGTTGAAATTTAGATAGGCTTTTTAAAAGTCACATAAATCTCAAATGGAAAATCTATTTGTCTTTTTAAAAAATATATTGATGATGTCTTTAGAATTATTAAAACTGATTATCACACCATTCACACGGGAAACACTTTTCTTCTCAGAGTTCTAGGATCACAGGCACACCTCCCACCCGCGCTGCAGGTAGGATTTGTTAGAGGAAATTACATTTTTTTTTTTTTTGGCGGTACTGGGGATCGAACTCAGGACCCTGCACTTGCTAGGCAAGCGCTTATTCCACTGAGCTATATCCCCAGCCCCCAGGTAGGATTTGTTAGTGCGAAGCCCGTCTTAGAATTGATGGTGTGCACCTGCGGTTCCAGTGCTGGGATGAGGCAGGAGGGTCACTTGGGAACAGTCTGGGCAACAAAGCAAGAAAGACCCCAACTCCAAAAGAAAGAAATCAAACAGCAGCAAAGACAAACCTGGTCCATGCTACTTCAAAACCCCAGCATTTAACCTATCTCTTCTCTTCCTACCGTAGTAAGGCTATTTGTAGGGAAAAATAAAAGACAAATTTATTTTTATATAAAAAATTTTATTGAGGAGTTGGTACATGTAAACAATTCATCTTAATTCTTTTTTTCATGCCCTTCCTCTCTCTCCCACCTCCCTCCATTAGTCCCCTTCCCTTTTATGAAAAGTCTGTTTCTGTATTACCCAGCTTCTATTTTGCTGTTAATTATGCTTTGCGCTTCTCATAGAAGAGAAACTACGATGTTTTTAAGCTTGTAGGTCTGATTTATTTCACTTAATATTATAGTCTCAAGGTGCATCTATTTTTTTTGCATCCATTTTCATGATTCGTGTTTATCCTTTTTATGACAGAATAGTACTCCATTGTGTATAAATACCCATTGTCTTTATTGATTCATTTGTTAGTGAATATACAGTCCAATTCCAAGACTTAGCTATTATAAGTTATACTTCTATAAACATGGACATGTACATATCACTGTAATATTATGGCTAATTCTTTTGGAAAATTACTTAAAAGAGGGATAGCTCGGTCAATGAATTTCTATTTTTAGATTTCCAGGGAAACTCCATACTGATTTTCATAGTAGCTTTACTAGTTTACATCCCCACAGAGTGCAGAAGGGTTCCTCTTCTCTGCAGCTTCACCAGTATTTGTTATTATTTGATTTCTTAATGGCCGTTCTTTCTGGAGTAAGGTGAAGTCTGTTGTTTTAATTTGCATTTTTCTAATGGCCAGAGATGTTGAGAATTTATTCATGTATTTTATTTATTGGTAGTTTGTACTACTTTTTTTGAAAAATGTCCATTCGTTTATGTTGCCCGTTTTTTGATTGGGTCCTTTTATTTGGGGGGAATCTAGTATTTTTGAGTGATTTATATAGTCTGTGTATTAGTCCTCTGTCTAAGGAATATCTGGCAAAACTTTTCCTCATTCTGGAGGTTGTTTCTTCATTCTGTTGCCTGTTTCTTTTGTCATGCAGAAGCCTTTAATTTGATATGATCTCATCTGTTGATTCTTGGTATTATTTTTTAAACATTTGAGCTTCTGTTCAGAAAGTATTTGCCTATGCCTGTGTCTTCAAGAGATTTGCCTATTTCATTTTCTAGTAGATTAAGTGTTTCTGTTTTAACATTTAGGTCTTCGATTCACTTTGACTTTAGTTGTATACATCATGAGAGAGGCATAGATTCAATCATCTGTGTGTGGATAGTCAGTTTTCCCAGTACTATTTAGTAAAGAAGTGATTTTTCCTCCAGGATACGTTTTTGGCCTGTTTGTCAAAGATAAAATAGCTGAATGTGCCTGGAGTTGTTTCTGCATCCTGTATTCTGTTCCATTGATCCACATCTCTGTATTTGTGTCAATACCATGCTGTTTTAATTACTATAGGTTTGTGTAGTATATCTTGACGTTCAGGTTGTGATGCCCCCTGCTTTGCTCATGTTGTCCAATACTGCTTTGTTATTTTAGATTTATTGTGGATTTTAGGATTATTTTCTCTAGGTGTGTGAGAAATGCCATTGGTATTTTGATTAGGACTGCACTGATTCTGTATACGTTTTGGATACGTGTCCATTTTTTTATTTTTATTTTTATTTTATTTTATTTTTTACGTGTCCATTTTTGAGGGCAACTTTAGGTCTGCCTATTCAGGAGCAGGGCTTTTTCCATCTTCTGGAGTCCTCTTCACTCTCCTTTTTCAGAGGACTGTAGTTTTTGTGGTAGACGTTTTTCACTTCCTTGGTTAGTTTATTTCTTTTTTTTTTTTTTTTTTTTGGCGGTACTGGGGATCGAACTCAGGACCCTGCATTTGCTAGGCAGGCGCTTATTCCACTGAGCTATATCCCCAGCCCCAGTTTATTTCTTAGGTATTTAATTTTTCTTAATTCATTTGAGAATGGTATTATTTTCCTGATTTTCTTCTTGGTGAATTCATTAATAGCATACAGGAACATTCTTGATTTTTGAGTGTTGATTTTGTATCCTGCTATGCCACTGAATTTGGTTATTGGCTGTAGGAGTTATTTGGTCAAATTTTGGGGGTCATCTATGTGGAAGGTCGTGTCAACTGCAGATAATGTAATTTGACTTCTTCCTTTCCTATGCATGTCCGTTTTGTTGCTTTCTCTCTCGTGATTGTTCTGGCTAATTAGAGTTCAACTTTTCCCTGTTTAATGATAATAAAAAAATTTTTTTTGGTACCAGGAATTGAACTCAGGACCTTGTGCTTGCCAGGTAGGTGCTGTGCTGCTGAGCTGTATCCCCGGCCCTTCCCTGTTTAATATGCTGTTGTCCATTGGTTTATCACGAATGGCTTTTATCAGATTGAGATAAAGTCCCTCCACATCTATGTTCTTCAGGGTTTTTTTTATCACGAATGCATGCTGGGTTTTTTTTCAAAGGCTTTTTCTGTGTCTGTTGAGATGATTGTATGATTTTTAAAAACTTCTAGTTGTGTGATGCTTTACATTTATTGATTTTTATGTGCTGAACCACTCCTGCAACTCTGGGATGAATCATATATGTCATAGTATGTGATCATTTTGATTTGTTGCATTCTGTTTGCTGGTATCTTGTCAGAGGTTTTTGAGTCCTATGCTCAGTAAAGCTATTGGCCTGTAGTTCCTTTTTGGCTGGGTTCTGTTCTGGTTTTGGGATCAGGGTGTAGCTGGCTCCTAGGGGTGACTGTGGGAGTCTCCTGTCTTTCAGTTTCACTGTAGGGTTGCTGAGCACTGGCATTAGATCATCCCCAGCCCTCTTGCAGGATGATTTCATCACCACCTGAGCTGACTTTGTTTGGTAGTTTTTTTTTTTTTAAACTGGTCCAATTTCATTGCCTACTATTGGATTATTCAGGTTTTTTAGATCATCTTGGTCCAGTTTGATCATTCATATATATCTAGGAATCTATCCATTTGTTCCAAATTCTCCAATTCATTAGGGTACTGGTTCTCAAAGTAGTTATTAAAAATCTGCATTTCAATGGTGTCTGTTTAGATTTCAACTTTTTCTTCTAATGGCACTGACCTGGGTCTTTCCTTTTTTTTGTAAGATGGCTAAGGGTTGCTCTATTTAGTTTATTTTGTAAGTAACCAACTCTTTGATACATTGATTCTTTGTGTATTTTTTAGTATCAATATTTCTAATACTTGCTCTGCACTAGCTTCGTACTAGCTTTGAATTGGAATGTTCTGTTTTTCAAAGACATTGAGGTTGATTGTTGTTATTCATTTGGGATACACTGTTTTGCTTTCCTTTTTGTTTTTTTTTGGTACTGAGAATTGAACTCAGGCCCTCGTGCTTGCCAGGCAGGCGGTGTGCTGCTGAGTTATTTCCCTGACCCTCACACTGTTTTCTGATGTGGGTGTTCACAGCTACAAACTTCCCTCTCAGCACTGCTTTCACTGTGCTCTGTAGGTTCCGGTAGGTTTTGCTGGCATTGTCATTTGATTCTAGGAGCTAATTTCTTCCTCAATTTATTGTTTCCATTGATTATTTCTGTTTTCCATTGATTATTCAAGAGAATATCGCTTAATTTCCTTGTGTTTAAATAATTTCCTCGTGGGGCCTTTTGCCTTTTATTTCTAGCTTCATTGCACTGTGGTCCAATGTGATCTATGGGACCGTCTTGACTCTTTTCACTTATTTGTGCAAACTGCAAGTGCAGCACTGGCTGAGATGCTTTGTCACCTCAGCTTCTTTGTCCCTAACAGAAGCATATTAATAAATCTGCTATACAGGCTGTGTTGAAGTTAGAAAAAATAAATAAATTAGAACCTATCAGGCAATCAGTAATCAGCAACACTTGATTAGAAATATTTTGATACCAAATCTCTTTTTTTTTTGAGACAGGGTCTCACTCTGTATGCAGCTCAAGCTGGCCTTGAACTCGTGGCGATCCTCCTGGCGCAGCCCTCCGAGTGCAGGGATCACAGGCCTGCGCCACTGCGCCGGGCATTAGCTGCATTTTCCTTGTTTCCTTTATATATCTCTCTTTAATTTCTGTTGAGTTCTAGCGGCAGAATCACAATGGAGGAAATAAAATAATTTTAATGAATGCTTTTTGCTTATTTTCTTTCATGGCTTTGAAAAGTCTCAGCAAAGGGAATCGACAACGCAGGACAGAGCTGCAAGGGTCATCCAGAGGGCCTGGAGAGCTTTTCTGGTGAGTCCGCGTAGCAGCTCTACTGAGATTCATTTTCACCTGTCTGAAGTGTACAGCTAAGCTTTTAGTGTATTTATAGGATTGTGTGCCACCCTGTGCTTTAGCAGACTAAGGTTTAAAAAGATGCAATTTATTGTTTCATTAATTTCACAACTATTTATTGAGTTGCTGAAGTAGGCCGGGTGCTTGGACAATGGCTGTACTCAATCAAAGTATCATTAAGAGGCTCATTTGACTTTCACTTCCTAAAGGCCTTCTTTCTCAACTCAAGAATCGGATTAGTGAGTGTTAGGGATATATCTACTCATTTAAAAATTGATCAAGTCCCCACTCTGGAGCCTCCTGCAGTTCAGTAACATTGTACCTGGGTGGTAATTCCTTCCTGCATGTGGTATGGGTAGCGCTGGTCTCATAGGTACAGGAGCGCTCCGTGGACTTGCGCCGCTTAGGCCAGATGAGGAGCTAACATGACTCCTCCCGTCTCCGCTAAGAATGGCTGTCCTCCGTGCAAGTGATGCTGGCTGAAGCCCGGCAGCTGCAGCACACGAGGCCTCCGCTGTAGCGGTTAATGAAATCCTGAAAACCTTCCATGGTTTACTAAACCTCTTTCCCTTCCACAAAAGCCTTAAAACCCATGTGGGGCGTCATTAGATTGACTCCCAATGTTAAAACAGTAATGTTCTTTTAAAGCTGTGTCTTTTGTTGGTGTCTGTTAGTATGCTCATCTAAGCCTTACCGTTTGTAACTTTCCTCCCGTACCCGACGGCTGCATATCTTTGAACACCTGTAAGTCCCTGGCATGACTAGGCATTTTGTAGCATAGCCTTCCCCTCCAAGGAACTTCAGCAGAGAAGCCATGTACAAGTATATATATATATACTAAAGGTGCATATGGACTCGTGGACTGAGCGTGCTTTTCCACCTTCTGTCCCTGTAAGGGCCTCTTGAGATGACAATATGTAAATACCATATCCACAGCACAGAGAAGGGGACTCATAGTCAGATTGGAAATCTTACCTAATTCTGGGAAACCAAGAAAGGATGGATCAAACTGGGGAGAAGCGCGTGCCTGGACATGCATCAGGGGGTCGGCACAGGAACTGCTTTGACCCTGGGACCTCAGCAAGGGTGTGACTCTGAAGTTGGCAATTTTAACAGGTTACAAGGAGGACTGAAGGCAGGACTTCACTGAGCACCGAGCCGTGAACTGCCTTGGCTCCATGGCCCCTCCAGACCCAAATGTGCATGTAGATGAATACTTACGTCTGTCAAAAGTTTGCTGGTAGATGAATATAGAATGTTGGGCAAACAAAGTATGAAGCCTTAAAAAATAAAAGGAAAGACAGACCGATGACTACCTGGGAAAGGTAGTTCTGGCGTGGATCTGACACTCAAAGTAAAACCCTGCTTACTTCACCGTGTCCCTTAACGTCTGGTGACCTCATGCCCTCATGTCACTGAGCTCCCAGACGGTCTTCCCTGTCACAGGTCAAAAGGAAGAGGCTTACAAGGAAGCACAGGCCACTTATGCCTGTTCACTAGAAAGCGATGCAACCTTGTCCGTTGTTAAGTATGATGGACAACCAAAGTTCACCTGACACATAAGGGAAACCAATGACGTGAGAACAAGAGGAAGAAAATAAACTATCACCTGAAGGAAATGAAAATAGCGACCAGTTTAAATTAGATCAGGATGTCAAATGGCTCTGAGAGCGTGTGCAGTTATTTTTTTTTAACAACTTTACCTGTGGTCTGCTGGCTTTCAGCAGGTACAGTCGGGGACTTACGTACACATCGTTCACAACCCCGCTCCTACCCCCAGCTCCAGTGTGCTGAAACACCATTTGGTAGCCCCTCTAGTTGCTACCATATGACTTTAAAGCACATTTGTTTCACGTTCGTTGGGGTTGACTTAGGATAATTCAGATCCTTGTTATAGACAGTGGGGACCTTAACTGTGCTATTATGTCTACCTCAGTGTGCTGAACTGATTCAAAACTTTTTTCCTTCATGGTCACATTTACTTTGGGAAGAACCAGAGGTCATGTGGTTGGTCACTCAGGTGGATAAGGTGTGTAAGGACACACTGTGATGTTTTGTGAGCCCGCCTTTCCATTGGATGGCACTCAGCAGCAACATTCAGTGTAATTTATTTTTCATTTGTTTAGAGACAGGATCTCACTATGTAGTTCAGGCTGACCTTGAACTCACGAGGTAGCCCAAGGTAGTCTGGAACTTGCGGCAATCCTCCTGCCTCAGCCTCTTGAGTGTTGGGATTAAAGGTGTGTAGTGCCACACTTGCAAATATTTTTTGGTAATACCTCCCAAAGACACAAAAAAGACTTCAGGAACTGCTTCAGAAGGGCGCAGAGAGGATGGGACAAGTGTGTTCAAAGGAAGTGGGGATGTTTTGAGGGGGGTTAATGGCAATATGTCTTTTACTATAATTTTTTTCTGTATTTCTTATCAGCCCTTTATTAAGGGGTTCATTATGATATTTCCACACAAATTCAACTCCCTTTTCCTCTTTCAGCTACTTCCCAGCTTCCATTAGTCTCTATTCTGTGATGAGCTTGAGGTTTTTCGTTTTTTTGATTTTAGCTTACACATATGAGAACTTGTGGTACTTGTTTTTCTGTGTCTTACAGATTTTACTTAACAGATGTCTTCCAGAGCCCTCTGTTTGGCCTTTGATTCACCTTCTAAGTTCTTTTGTTGTTTATGAGGGATTTCTGAGCGTGTGGTCAGCTCCCCTTCTAGTTTTAAGCTTTGCCCGCCCCTCCGTTACTTCCCCTGCCCATACTTTCAGTAGAAGTTTTTTCTTTCATGGGTTTTTCCTTGATACCTTCTCATGGACTCTTAATTCTTTGCCAAACTGGTCATTCATTCTGTTTAGCCCATTTAGCTTTCTTCTGTAAACTCACTATTTGCATAGTAACGTCATCTTTGAGATTGTCAAGTGCCTTATTGATTTAGTTTTTCTTGTCTCCTTTACCATCTTTTCATGTAATTCAGCCCTTTGGCCTTTGATTTCCTCCCCAGCAATGCGCCATGGATCGACTTTGGGGCAGGTGGTTGTGTTTGGAGGCATTTTATTTTGTTTTGTCATCTTTTTTCTCCATCTGTGTGTGTGTGTGTGTGTGTGTGTGTGTGTGTACGTGCATTTGTTATTGGTGGATTTGGTGATGATCACAATTCTTTCTGGAGTGAGACTGAATGGTGTTTTAATTTGCATTTCTCAAATGGCCGGTGATATTGAGCATTTTTCTCATTAATTTATTGGTCATTTATAATTCTTCATCTGAGAAGAGTCTATTCATTTTAAGTGCCTGGGTTTTCTTCTTTTTACTGATTCTTTAAGTTTGGGAGATCTGATTTTTTTTTTTTTTTGAGTTCCTTATAAAGTCTAGGTATTAGTCCTTTATGGAGTAGCTGGCAAAACTTTTTTCCCGTTCTGTAGGTAAAATTCTTCATGAGAATCATACCAGTATTACCTGGCTTATAAAATCAAACTGGATGGTTAATAGTTCTAAAATCTAGTTTATATAAATAAGATCTATTTTTATGGATTGTATTTTTGCTGTAATTAGGCAAATAGTTAAATTAGAAATAGAAAATCTAATCTGACCCTAAAATCTCACGTGTTTGAACCTCAGAATGTCTCGGTATTCCAGCACTTTAAAAGCCTGATTGATTTAACAAAACAAGGGGAACCGCGTCAGATAGTGAGATACATTGATCCTAAAGAGGTAAGAATATTTTTGATGATATAAAACCTTATTCTTCCTTTAAATATGTGGCTCCTTTTTAATTCAATGTTTCCCTTAACATTTTTATGTATCGCATATGTGCTGAAAGCTCAAAAGTATAACAGCGTACAGCTACGCGACTCACAAGCAAAACCCGTGTGACCATCACCCACCGCTGTTTCGTACTCCACATCGCCCCCTTCAGGGCCCCTGCAATCACTGCCGGCCCCAACCTTCCCTAAGGAATTTGAAATTCTAACATGTAACTTAGTAGTCTATTTTTCATATACATGTGTATTTTTCATATACACACACGCGCACACACACACACACACATATATATATATATACACGTGCTACATATATTATATATTATTTATATATCATATATTCATTTAACTGTAAATACTGACCTTTTAAAACAATGTCTTCTGGGTTTATGATGCTTGCAAAAATATATGATACAAAGGATAAGAGCGGAATGCATAGAAATACTGTTACAAGATTTTTGCATTATGTACAAAGTGATGAACGGACTTAAGGGCCCTAGCTGAGGCAGACTGCAACAAGTAAAGGGTGCCTAGTGTGAGCCCTAGAAGAACTCCTAAAAGAGCCACACAAGACAATATTATGTAAAAACTAACATATGAGAACATGCAGAATACTGATAATTACTTGATTAATCCAAAGAAATGCAGGAAAAGAGAAATAATGCAATGAAAAATGGGAAAATAGAAAACAGCAAGATCAGGCTGGGAACATAGCTCAGTGGCACAGCGCTTGCCTGGCAAATGTAAGGTGCTGAGTTCAATTCCTGGTACCAAAAAAAAGAAGGAGCTGTACACCAGCAGACAGCAAGATCATGGGCTTAACCCAAGTGTATCAGTAAGAAATAACTCTTACTTACTTGATCAACTATATCATCAAGTCTGTCAATGATTTTGTATTAAAATGCTTAAGTAAAAATGTATTTCTTAAATGAATTGACTAAACAACCCAAATATGTAACAGCAAAGGTGGTCAGATAAAAAATGACCATCTTTACATTACTTTTTAGTCAGGCTTTAAATATAATGGCACAAAAAGAGACAAAGTAAAAGGAGGGAAAAAGATACAGAACATCATGAAAACTTTAATGAAAGAAAAAACTAATATCAAACAAATTAGTTTTTAAGAAAGAGTACTATGAGATGTACAGAGACATTTCATAATAAGTCAGTTAATATAACCCTAAATCTGTAAAGATAGACATACAGTAATTGCTAAAAGAAACATGGTAATTTTCAATCAGACTTAGATTTAACTCTTGGTTATTTACAAAAACAAGTGTGCAAAAAATAGCTTAGATATAACATTTTAATATCTTGACTCAATTATTTATATATGTAACAGTGATGTATTGTGAACACTGCAAAATAAAGTTACACAAGCTAATGTTGTCTTTACATTAAATGCACAGGCAATATTTTCTAAAGTGGGTTATGTGCTAGGACTTCTTGCGAGTTTCAACAGATTTTAAAGCATTGAAACCATATAGAATGTTCTCTAGACCCAAGGGAATTAAACTATACATCAATAAAAGAGAAGTAGAAAGTCATATTTTTGTGAATTAATGACATGAAATTAAATAATTAGTTAAAAAAGAACATATTTGATATTAGTGATAATGAAAACCCGACATCAAAGGTTGTATAGTGTATCTGAAGTAAAACTCATAAATTTCAAAGGAAATTTTACAACTTTAAATACGTGTAGTTAGAAAAGAGAGATTTGAAAATCAGTTTACCTTTTCTACCTCAAGAAGCCAGACAAAGATAAACCTAAAGAAAGTAAAAGGAAAGAAATGTAATACTAAAATCAGAAATCAAGAAAGGGAAAGTAGAAATAAATTACAGAAATAAACCCGGCTGATTCTTTGAATAAATGAATAAAAACTGCTAGCACAACTCATTTATCTGAATGGCCAGTCAGTCCAGGCAGAGGTGCTCAGTATGGTGACTCATAGAAAGTAAATGAGAACTTCAGTGAGCTACCACTGCCACCTTCTTGGAATGGCCAAAGCTAAAAGGACTGGTCACACCAAGTATTCATAAAGACACGGAGCTGTCAGAGCCCTCATATATTGGTGGGCAGTAAGCTGGTGAAAAAAGCTTTGGGAAACTCTTCGCAGTTGCTAGTACAGCTAATTACCTATACACCCCACACCATGAGTTGACTGTGTCCCCAAAAGCTTATGTATTTGCAACTTAACCCCAAATTAATATCTTGATAGCATTTAAGGTGGGGCTTTCGAAAAGTAATTACATAACCTCATGAAATCTGAGATCTTTGTAAATAACCCAGTCCTAGGTATTCTGTTACCGCAACAGGAAATGGGCAAAGACCCCATGACCTCTCCCATTCCGTTCCTGTGTATAGAACTAAGAGACATGTACAGAAAAACCCATCAGATGTGAACAAGAATGTTCATTGCTGTTTTATTCATCATAGCTCAAAACTAGTTGTATAAAATAATCGAACAGCAGAGTGGAAAAGCAGAGATATATTATGAGTGATGCAGACAGCAGTGAGAAAGAACTAAGTGCCACCGTACGCACTACGTGGGTGAAACCTGCAGACCGACCACAGGTTCGAGTTGAGCAGGGAGCCAGGCACAAAAGAGCATACACTGTGCAATTCTCCGTATGACATTTGAAGCTGGAAAGGTTAATTTATGATGATAAAGGGACTTGGGGAGGCCGTCTGCTGGGAGGAGTCACAAAACAACCTAGATGCTAAGTATTTTTGAATGGATTGGGGGTGTTGTAGGATATATACATATGCAAAAATTCATGAGCAAATTCTAGTGTGAAAAATATTTTATACATTGTATCACCATTAAAATATGGAAATGTATGGTTTTTAAAGCATTGACATTGCTTTAATAGCAAACAATTAGAAATAATCTGAAATATCAGTAAGAACTGGAAAAATACGTTTTGTAACAGAATTCTCCTTTATACTTGATTTCATAAAATTCATAAAATTTGGAAAATATTTAGCACAAATAATGTTGTGTATAGACAACAGGATGTATAGGCAAAAAATTCAGGATAACATCTATTTTCTCATCCTTTTTTTTGGTACTGGGAATCAAACTCAGGACCTTGCGCTTGCCAGGCAGATACTGTGCCACTGAGCTAAATCCCCGGCCCTCATCTTATGTTTCCGGACATAAAGCCAAACTATCTTTCGATAAAGGATCAAGAACTTTTTTCTTCACTTTTCATTTGGCATAGGACACAAAATTTTGAACTGGATTTCTGATTTAACAAGCTAGTTAGGACAGGTCTTCTGGGATTGAAACTAGGTTGACTCCTCACAAATTTTTTTTCTGAACTTACTTGTATTAAAATATTTTGTATGTAAATTGTATATTTGAAGACATACTTAAAATTTCTGTTTCATGAATAACAAATACTTTTCTGTTGGGTAGAAAGGAAATACAATTTGGTATCATTTTTCCACGTATCCTGAGAGCTGTGTTGGTCACTGCTGATCACAGAAATGTAGTCCTTAGCTCTTAAAATATTTTCTAGTCAAAAACTAAATATTTGTCATCCGTTCATTTGACCTGTTTTATGAAAAATATTCTGTAACTATTTTAAGTAATTAAGTGAGAAGGAGGAAGATGATATATACAGGATGTTGTCTTTAATTTTTAAAATTTTTATTAGTACATATTTGTAGTACATAATGATTACAGTAACCAGGGGGAGTTGGTACATGTGTATAATGCATATTAATATATTTTCCTCTAGGCAGAATTTCTAGATGCTGCCGCTGGGGTCTACATACGCTTCAGACTAGGCGGAGTAAGTACGCCTGAATACTTAGCAGTTTAAAGTACATTTGTATGAAATTTAAAGGATATAATTTTTAAAAAATGTAAACCATTTTTGTATTTGCATTACAGTGATCCTTTGAACTTTTCCACCTACAGGCCAAGTTTCCACCTGATATATACTATAAAATTTTTACTCACAGACATATTGAAGATTTATGTGCCAACAGCCCTAGAGATTACACAAAGCTCCCAGCGAAACACACGTCTCATAATAAAGACGACCCTCCTCCGGAAGAGGACCACCGTGGCTGGTACCGTCGGGTAGAAAACAACGGCTGGCGGCCCGTGTCTGACAGGGTCAGAGGAAGATTAGCGATTTTAAGTTCTATATACGTATAAACTCATTTGTATTTTTGAAAAATTAATTTTAAATCATTTAAAAATAAGAATTGCTAGTATGCACCTGTAATTCCTTAGCTTGCTGGGAAGCTAAGCCAAGAGGATCAGAAGTTCGAGCCCAACCTGGGGAACTTTGCAACTCAGGGAGACCCTATCACAAAATAAAAAATGAAAAATGGGTGAGGGTTCAATGCCCAGTATCCAAAGTAATAATAACTGCTAATAATTTAATTGACAGAATTTGCATAGCAGCTCTGGGTTTTCTAATAATTCTAAGTACAGCAATACATCTTTCTTCTGCCTTACATTTATTTCTGTTTTTAGTCATCATCTTTGAAACAGGGCCATCTTTAGAGACTTTCTGGTGCTTGGCAGATTATGTACCTAGCTACAGATTATAGGGTGTGGCACGCTTACACACTTAGCATGGCACCTGAGAATAATCAAGATGTGAACACATTCAACAAACTTTATTCCATGTTATTATGTGTCAGGCTTGTTCCAGATGCCAGGGATGCAATGACAAAGGAGACGTCGTCATTTCCCTTAAATAGTTTGTATTTAATTAGGGAGATAGTTATGTAAAGAGAATAGCTCAGCCTAGTAAGGTATGTGATGTAAAAGCGGCAAATGTACCGCGCTGGCGGTGGCGGCAAGGCCTCCCGCTTCTTAGCTCGTGTACACGTTTGGGAGAGGGAAGGCATCGCGGGAGGAAACAGGCAGCCAGTGAGGAGACCGGGCCCTACCGGAGAGACTGAGTCTGGGGATAGAACAGCAGTATTATTTCTGTGTTCCTGACGGGCGCCTGGACAAATCTGTCTACTTGATTATTCACTCACCAAGTACTGACTAGCTCGGTACGTAAGGACTCCGTCGCTTCCTATAGAATGTCTTCTGTCTTTGTTGGTCTTTTTGAGACCGGGTCTCCTGTGCAGCTCAGGCTGGCCTTGAGCTCACTTTATAGCCCAGGCTGGTCTCGAACTCACAACAACTGTCCTGTCTCAGCCTCCCTAGTGCTTATAGAATGTCTTCTGAAAGCTCAATTTATTATTCAACCATGTCTTAATTAGAAATACCTTAAAAAGGCCTATCGTCTTTGCTTTTGTCCACAGATAGATCAGCACTTTGCAGTCAATAGTTCATAATCTTTAATATTCCTTTGCTTCACAGTTTTGGATGCCGACTGGCAGTGAGGTACTGGAAACCAAAACGGAAAGTGAATTCCATTTCTCTAAACTGAAGCGAAGGCAGGATTTGGAAAGAAAAAGAAAAATCAGAAAAATAGAGTGGATGAAACAAATGTAAGTGGATGAAATACTTAGACTTGCTAAAGAACTTTTTTTTGTTGTTGTTGAGACAGGGCTTCACTATGCAGTTCAGGCTGTCCTTGAGCTCACTTTGTAGCCCAGGCTGGTCTTGAACTTGCAACAATCCTCCCACCTCAGGCTCCTGAGTGCTGGGATTACAGGCGTGTGCCACCATGCCCGGCTAAAGTAATGGACTGTTGATACCCATAACCATATGTGTAAATCTCAGAATGATGCTGAATGAAATTTTAAAAAGCATATACTGTATAATCCCATTTACATAAAATTCTAGAAGACACAAATCTAGTGACAAAGAGAAGTAGTTGGCTGGCGATGATAAAGGAGGATCGCCAGGAGGTGCGAGGAGGCTGAGGGGACGGGTAGGTTCCGTTTTGTATTGTAGGATGTGTGCACAGGTGTGTACACATGCAAACCTTCAACTTGTACAGTGAAACATATGGTTTATTGTACGTCAGTTACAGCTCATAGCCGTAACATGTTTTTAAGTGTGTGGGTCGACAATCAGAGGGTCTTCAAGGCAGCTTTCAGGTAGTTCTTCATCCCTTCAGTGCAGGCTGAGTTGAGCGCAGCCCAACTACCAGGGTGGTGGAGCGGCTGTGCGTTCACAGCAGCACCCTGCCCGGTCTTCCGCACTAGAATAGGGGTGCTAGTGCAGACACAGGACTGCTCCTGCGGCTGGAGGCTGGGGAGGCGTCCTCTGAGAGGATGAGGCTAGGAACCTTAAGCCTCCAAACTCCCTCAGGAGCGGACGGAAACCTTGTTGCCCTTTTGAGGAAAGAGCGGCGCACTCTTGCATGGTGTCCTTAGTAACTGCGGTTGCGCCAGCCCGCCCAAGCTCACGCTGATTCTGCTCGGTATCTCCTTACACGCTCTCTGATGGTCTCCAGCTCACGATGAGAGCTGTATATCAGGAGAGCCAGACAAGGAGGCACAGGTTCTACTCTAACTGTATACAGCTTACCAATCAAGAGAGTTACAAGAACGTAACGCTATCTTATCAGGAGCCCTGGAAGCACTATGTGAGGATAGAATCTAAGTGTGTTAGAGGAAGAATTGCTTGGGCCGAACTTATGAACACAGCCACACTCACCAGGAGTTACAGATCTAAAGCATTGGCTTGAGCACTCAGAAATGATACTCATCTGTTGGGTCAGTTAATCCAAGCGTGAACTCAATTTGCAGCATTATAAAATGCCCGGATGTCCTCGGTATCGTGTAGGAATAGCCATCTTAAGACCATAAGTGTATGTTTCCATTATGTGCGATTTACTTAGGCCTCCACTAGTCATATCCCTACGAGGTCCCAGATTATACCCTGTTCATCAAGTTATTAAGAAATGGCTTGGGGAAGGGAACAGCAGAGTTCTTTCAAATTCTGTCCTCTATAGGATGGAGAAGATGGGGGAGAAACTGCTGGAACTGGTTCCTTCAGCTCAAAGGTCCCCAAATCCCAGGCATTGGATCAGGACCAGTCGCAGTCTGCGGCCTGCGAGGACAGGGCTACACACAGGAAACAAGTGGTGAGCGGTATTCACAGCTACTCCTCACTGCTCACAGTACTGCCTGAGCTCCACTTCCTGTTGGCTCAGTAGTGGCATCGGATTCTCCTAGGAGCACGAACCCAACTGCAAACTGCATGTGCAAGACAGCTAGGTTGTGCAGTCCGGTGAGAATCTAATGTCTGATGACTTGAGGTGGAGCTGAGGCATTAACGCTAATGCCAGAGAGTGTGATTGCCCTGCGCTGCTAATGCCAGTGAAACAGGGACCTCCTCCACAGTCTGTAGAAAAACTCTGTGCCAAGAAACCAGCCTTGAGGGCCCCAAAGGTCGGGGGTCGCTGTGGCTGGTGGGGCGCTGAAGTGCACAGGTCAGACAGGCACAGTTGCATGGAGGCCTCCAGATGTGACCTCTTTAACAGAGCAAATCAGTGCCGTCCTTTGTGCTCAGTGTGCCATTACTGACCTGGCAAATGTTTTTTTCCCATCCAAATCACTAAGCACAAAGCAGCTTTCATTTGCATGGAAAGAACAGAACCTATCTCTTATGCTCAGAACTATGTTACTTCTCCTGCTGTCATGCCTAAGAGCTTGCATACCTTGGTGCATGCAGAATGTTGTACTTGTCTATCGTGTTGATCACCCTACACTAACTGGGCACAGTGAGCAGGAAAATAAACTCCCTGGGTAACGGAGTAGGACAGATACACACTAGAAAAAGAACAGTAAAGTTTGCAAAAAGTTAGTGTACAACATATCTCAAGCCCACACACATTTTGAGATCTCTTTTCTAAGTTGAATCAAGTAGTTGGTATACCCTGTGCCATCGACCTTGAAGAGGAAAAGCACTGACACCCCCTCCCAGCACTGGGGACTGAACCAAGGGCCTTCCCACTGAGCTACCTCCCAGCTCTCTTTTAACTTTTCACTTTGAGGCAGAGTCTCACTAAGTCACTGAGCCTGGGCTCAAACCCACTTACTAGGCGACCTGGTAAAGCCAGCAGACTCCATGGGACACAGAGCAAGGAAGAACTTTGTAGTAGGTCCACAGTGTGGCCAAGCTGCCTGATGCCTTGCACTTTATGGCTCAGCCGTCCCAACTCTCTTGGAAATGTCTGTAGCAAACAATGAAAACTGTGTGGAACCTCAAAAAAGTCCCAGAAGGAGAATCACGGCAAAGATCTCTAGGGCTAAAGAATAAGGCAATACTTTCCTTTGCCAAAAATGATTGTCTATTCAAAAGCCAGTTCCACCTGGGGATATATGTCAGCAGCACAAGTACCTACCTGGCAAGCACAAGGTCCTGAGTTCGATCCCCAGGACCTTAAAAAAAAAAGCCAGTTCCAGGCTTGAGGCTGGGTCATAGCAAAAGCTGTGTTTGACAATAGGGTATAAATGCTTTGTGATTGTGAACTGACTTCACTCTGTCCAATCCATTAAACCATAAAGATAAGGGTGCACCGTGTTGCTTTTGTATAAAATATTTCTTATTAACAATGAGTCTGAGAAAGTACAGAAGGCCCAAGTACACTGCATGAGCAGGTGACTCAGATTCCTTCAACTACCACTTGTGTTACATTACCTCTGTGTCATCTTCATGCTTTTGGCCGCACAGGGAGTTCCTGCATTAAGTTCATAGAGAAGCATATCAGACTGAATTAGGCGGATCTGTACAGGGTGCTGGCACTGGGATCCACTTTGGGATGTTTGAATGAAAAATGTTGAGATCCCATAGTAAAGAATGAAGGAAAATGTCAGATTTCAGAGATACTGGGGAAGTAGAATTAATAGGACTTGATGCAGGATTATATACGAGAACTTACGGAGGGTAATATACTGAGGATAACCCCTACATTCCTGATTTGCATGACTTTATACATGATGCTAACATACACTGAAAACAGAAGAACACTACAAAACAAGTTCAATAAGAGATGTGTTTGGTTTTTGATCTGTTGATTTTTCAGACATACGTCACGTGCTGAGTTTACTTTCTAGCTGGTCCTCTGTAGAGAGCGATCCCTTCCTGAAGTGACAGATGTAAAGTACAAACCACTTCCTTCCTGAAAACATGTAGAGGGTTCCCCATTGTCTATGTCCCACATGATTTTCTCCTCTAGGTTGCTCCTTTCTGGTTTGGCTGCATGGCACTAATTGCTCTCTCTTTTCCTCACATTTTTATTACTGCACATTACCATACAGATTGCTAGGTTTCTTTTGGCAGATGTGTCCATGCACATAATAGACAGTAATCATTCCCCTCCCGAACACCGCATTTTCACACTTGGCTCGAATACCTCCTTCTGAAACCGTCTCTGACCTACCTAGGTTAGTTAGATGCTACTTTTTGGTGTATCCTGCATATCTTTTATATAGTCAGTGTTATGGTTTATATTCTATGTCCCCCCAAGCCTCAGGCACTCATCGGTGGAGCTTCTCAAGCTGACTGGATCGCACATTAGTCCACTGATGAGTTTATATGGAAATGTGATGTTGGGAGGTGAAGCCTTGTCAGAGGAGGTGGGTCACCGGGGCCGTGGCCTGGGTCTCCATCCCTCCTTCGATGGCCCTCTGCCTCCCGTATTTGTAACAGCACAATTCATAACAGCTAAATCTTGGAAGCAGTCTCTCTGTCCACCAACAGACGAATGGATAAAGAAAATGCGGTGCTTATTCACAGTGGGGCATCCTCGGCCATGAAAGATAAGCCTGGCTCATCTGTAGGACGGTGGATGCACTCTGAGACCACGATGTGAAGTGAAATAAATCAGACACACGGGCTTAACTATCACATGGTTTCTTTTACGTGAGAAACGCAAAATGAGGAGGAAAATGCAATATGCAAAGGGAGATCTTTGGCAAAGGGGAAGGAGACTAGGGGAGGGGGGCGCGGAGGGGAGAGAGTAATAAACAAGGTGTGTTACATGCAGCAACCAACGCCCGCGGGGGCTGTGGTCCTTGTGTGCTACAAACGCGTGCTGATAAAAAACTGCAAAGAAAAAGCGCTGGTGAGAATGTGCAGTGTGTGTGTGGGGTTCTCCTCTGCTGAAGACCCCTTCAGTGGGCTGCAGCTTCCGGCCAGGTGTTTCAGTGCCCGGTGAGAAGGGAGGGCAGGAGGTGAAGTAGCGGTGCAGCAGGGATCTGGGATGAGCCATTGTTTGCAGGGAACAAAAGGCCACGAGGCAGCCAGAACCTTGGCGTTCACAGGTCACACCCACCCTGGGGAAAATGGTGGCCGGGTGCACTGGGCGAGAGTCCAGGCAGGCAAGGCTTGCAACAGAGGGATCAGGGCATTCCTGTGAAAGGGATCGGAAGAGCCACATTTAGGTTATGATGAACATGTAAGCAGCTCTGCAGCCAATTCTGACTCCGCTGGAGTCCTGCAGGCTGTGTGGAAACCTAGCCTCATAATTTCTACCATGAAGACATGTACAAGCCTCAGCTAGACTCACACATTAAGCCAAAAGCCAATAGAGAGTGACGTTGCCTCTGTACGGCCTGCACTGCTCGCAAGAAAGCACAGCACACGGGTCAGGGGAGGGGGCGATGTGGTGTCCTCCACACTCCTGCACTGCTGGGAGGAGTGTAAGTTAGCAGAGCCACTGTGGAAATCAGTGTGGAGTTTCCTCCAGAAACTACAAATAGAGCTATGCTTTGACCCAGCTATACCACTCCTTGGTACATACCGGAAGGAAGCACAGTCAGTCTGCAGGGCTGCCTGCATTACTGTGGCACCGTTCACAGCAGTGAAGACACGGTACTGGCCGAGGTGTCCATCAACAGGTGAGTGGATAAAAAAGAGGTACAGATGCACAACAGAATTTATTTGGCCATAAGGAAGAATGAAATTTTGTCACTTGCAGGCAAATGGTAGGAACTGGAGACCGTCATGCTAAGCAAAAGGAGCCGGACGCAGACAGTGTAGTGTGTGCTAATGTGTGGGATCTAAAGCGACAACAAACAGTAGCAGACCGTTGTCAGACAAGAGGAAAGGAGGAAGGGGGCGGGAGGAGGGTGTAGGAGCTCGTGAGGGATGAATATGGCTGACATATTTGCATGTTCGATATGCCACATTAAAACAGTATTTTGTAAAATAGGCATCAATAAAAAATATTTTAAAAAATACAACTTAAGGTAGTTTTTAAGAGGGTTTTCTGGTTAATGTGGTTATTTTGCCTCCCTCCCTCCAGTATTCCATCGCATGGGTCCTGGTTTAGGTGCATCTGAGTTATAAGATGAAAACTTCAGCGTATAGTTTCAATCCATAATGCAACAGTATTGATCAACTGCATGTACTTGTAATCAGCGAGTGAGGGCTACGTCTCCTCTCTTCCGTTCAGGTACTATGCAGGAAGCCTGGAGGCTAGGTCAACTCACTATGAGACTCTAGGTCTAATTCATACAGCAACAAGAGGGCTCATAAGAACCATGGAAGACGGTGGGATCGATTCCGTGATGGAATGGGAGGTGGATGAAGTGCTGAACTGGACAAATACCCTCAACTTTGACGAGTAAGTACGTGTGCTCTACTTGAGAAGGAGACAATCATTATTTTCTCTCTAACATTCCCATGTTAAATCTTGGGGCCACAAACATAATCTTCAAAAAATATTATTTATCTAAACAGAAAAGAAAAATATTAAAGATTTTAAAAGTCAGTGGTCCAAAAACAGAAAAGATAGATGGCTTTTATTCTCAGATTTTCACTTCTATTTTTCTTTTGGGATTTTGAGACAGGGTCTTGCTTTGTAGTTCAGGATGATCCTGAACTCTCTGTAGTCCAGGCTGGCGTCAAACTTGCAGGGATCCTCATGCCTCAGCCTCCTGAGTTCTGGGATTATAGCTGTGCACTACCACACTTGGTTTGAGATTTTATTATGCCTAGTCTAACTGTGCTTTGGAATTTAGTAGAAAGCCTGAAATATGAAATTAATTATACAAGGAATACCCTCAATCTATATTTTCCAGTCTTTCTGTGAGATATTAAAATACTATCAGGATTCCAGTCTTTCTGTGAGATATTAAAATACTATCAGGATTTTGTATAGTGAAAAATTTAAAATATTTAGTATAATTAGGAAAACTCAAATCAAAATCACAGTGAGATAGCACTTCATGTCTACTAGCAAGATTATAATTAAAGTACAGATAAAACAGCTGGGGGGAGTCTGGAGAAACTGGAACGCTGACACTTTGCTAATAGGAATATGCAGTGCTACAGCTACTTTGGAAAACAATCTGAAGAAGCCAATTACAAAGAACCATATATCATACAGTCCATAATATGTCCAAAATAAGCAGGTGTACAGAGACAGGAAGTAGATAAGCAGTGGCTGCCTAGCCCTAGGGAGCAGGGGAAGGGACGTGAGGGTTAAGGGCTTCGGTTTCTTCCAGGGGTAGTAGTGATGTTCGAACATCAGTTGTGGCAGCCTGGCACAGTGGCGCACGCCTGTGATCCCAGCACTCAGGAGGCTGGGATGGGGATTGCCATGAGTTCATGGCCAGCCTAGGCGACATAGTGAGTTCAAGGCTGGCCTGAACTATATAGCAAGACCTTGTCTCAAAAATACACAAAAAACAAAATTCTGAGAATATACGAAAAAAACCCCATTGAATTGAGTGCTTTAATTTTTTTTTTTTTTTTTTGCGGTACTGGGGATCGAACTCAGGACCCTGCGCTTGCTAGGCAAGCGCTTATTCCACTGAGCTATATCCCCAGCCCCTAAATTGAGTGCTTTAAGTGGATGAATTATATGGCAAATTAATCTGAATAAAGCTGTTAAAAATTTTCAGTGCATACTCAGCTACAGCAAGGACTCAATACTGCACAGGCAAAAAGGGGAAAAGTTACACTGGAGATAGTTCAAGTAAGACAATGACAAAAGTTAGAAAGTAGGAGAAAGAAAATAGAGTTAAAAAAATCAAAATAATGGTCACTGAGCAACAGAACATGAAAAATACCAGAGGAAGGAGAAAAGATAATGAGAGAAGGAAAACAGAGGACTAACAAAGGAATGTAAGAAACACAGTACAGAAGACACTGGTGAGAAGGATGTACTGCAGTTGCACGCCACGTAACGTTTTGGTGAATGACCGACCCTGGGTTGGAGGTGGTCCTGCGAGGGTATAATGGAGCGGTCACCTAGTACTGTCACGGCCATGGTACTGCAGTGCATCACTCACGTGTTTCTTAGAGGCTTCTATGAATGAACTTTGCACATTGCCAGTGGTTTTTCTGCATCATATTCGCTTTGTGGAGTGGGATAAATATATCTCCCTTTGGTATAATAAGAGTAATAAATTTTTTTTCCCTTTTTATTATTGTATTTTGCAATGCATCATAATGGCATTTACTTTAGGGGGTTGGTATGTGGATATAGCGTTATCTTTTTTTTTTAATTTTATTTTAAAGACAAAAGAATGGAGACATATGAACCAGAAAAGCCATAAACAATACAGAAAATACAAAGTTATACAGAATATAGTAGGGAATTAGAACTGGATGTTGTATTACATAGTTATCTTCACATTAGTTAACACAAAAACATTAAAGGAAATACCAAATTATAGATAAGATAGTA
>PVLD010014314.1:0-52821 GCA_004027595.1 Dinomys branickii | reverse complement strand
TGTCTGACTAAATTTGCATGTCTGTATATGGGTCCATACATCTACAATTCGAAGATATCAATGGATAAAGCAACAACTACTGTTGAGACCATATCACCTTGTCTATAGATTAGTTGTGATTGTACTATTTTCTATGATAATGGGTGTCTGTTTGTCAATACGTTTTTGTACTTTTATGTTTCTAAAATAAAAAAAAAAAGTAGAATAATATTCAGTGCACTCAAAATGTAGAACACAATTATTAACCCAATAATATTGGACTATGAAGCATAATAATAAACCAACCACCCAACTTAGACCAAGAGTCTTAACAATATAACTTGTATATGTAGGCTCCATAGCCACGGGTTGAACCAAATGTGTGGATCAAAAACGCCAGGGAAAAAATTTTTGTCTATACCTAATATGGACAAATTTTCTTGTCATTATTCCATAAACAGCAAATTAGAACAATTAGCTACATGGCATTTATAATGCATCTGGTATTATAAATCACCTAGAGATGATTTAAAGTCTGTGGGAGGATTGGGTAGCTTATAGGCAAATACTGCACTACTTTAGATAAGGGGCTTGAACATTCACAGAGCCGGGTAGCTGTGAGGTCCCAGATCCAATACCCCTAAGGGATGACTGTGTCCAACCCTCACTGGTTTGGATGTAATTTCTCCGCGTCCATCTGATTTACTTTCTTCCTCAGTTGGATTCTAGTTTCCCTGCAGTCTAGGAACACCTTTGAACTGCAGCTCCACAGCATCTGAGCTGGATCCTTCCACTGTAGCACTAAGTACACAGGAAAAGCAGGATGAGAACCAGCAGGTCATGCTGAATAACAGATCATGCAGGATTTTGAAACCAATAGATAAAGCCACTGAGTATGATTTGAATCATGTCAACTCATGCTGTTTTGGTGCAATTAGTCTTTTCTTCTTACTCATGTTTTAATGATGAAACAAATACACAAATGCATGCTCATTGTACAGCTAAGAAAATTACCCATCACTTTCAGGAAACACTCAAGAAGGCTTTTAAACAGGGTCATAGTTCCACAAAGCATTCTAGAATGGACTTGCAAACAAAAAGCAGAGTGCACAGTGACTCTGACCCTTGTGTGACAGCTTTTGGGAAGCTTTTGTCAATGTGTGCTGGGAGCTTCCTAGGGCAAGATTACTGTGAGCCTTCTGCATTCAGATCCAGGCTGGCCTCCCTGAGTCTGGGTATGTGCCAAAGCACTCAGGACGCAGACTGAGCTATCCAGAATGACAGGGAAGTTAGGGCTGCTCCCAACTGTCAGTGATCACGTGCCTTCATCCACTGCTACCTTGTGATATGCTAAAACCAGGCTCCGTGTGGCTCCTTCTCAGACCAATGCTGCAGTGAAGAATCTCAAAATAACTGCAGTTCTTTGTCTGCATTTCTCAGCACTGTGACAGAGACACGTGGCCCAGGGCAGTACTTCTTCAAATCTCCTTTTCTGCCTAGACCCCTTGTACTCCTGCAGCTCTGTCCCCAAACATCTGAAGAGCCACTCACCAGCCACAGTCTAGGAAGCAAAGAAGCCTTCTGACCACGGCGGCCCCTTCCCTGGGAGCAGCATGGGGGAAAGGCAGTCAGCTGACCCTAAGGACAGGCAGGGGGCCCTGGGGACACTCATGCTTGGCTCCCTTCTCTTCCATTTTCTCTGTGGCCTTCTTTGCACAAGTCTTCCCATGAGCCTCTGCCAGAGAGATGGTGCATCTGCAGAGAGAAGCCCGGCTCAGAATCGCAGGCTGCACAAACCTGCGCTGCCTCGCAATACAGTGTGCGTAAATGGCTGTGGGGCTCCTTGGTTTCAATTCTGGTGATGAAACCTTTGCCACCAAAGGTATAAACAATCACTAAGTCTGAGTGGATGTCAAAGTCAAAAAAGCAAACATGACCAGCAGATACAGCGCATATCTGTTATCCTAGCATTCAGGAGGCTGAGGCAGGAGGACTGTCTCAAGTTCAAGGCCAGCCTGGAACAACATAGTGAGATCCTGTCTCAAAAACTCAACCCATCAATCAACCAGTCTGAGAAATATCCCCTCCTTCCCTGACACAGAGCCCTACAGGAGCTGTCTCTAACCTGTGGTGCTTACACATGCAGGTCTGATTTATTTCACTTGTGAGGATGGTCTCTATTTGTGACCATTTACCTATAAAAGCCTCGAGTTTATCTTTCTTTATAGCTCAGTAATATTCCATTATATAAAAGTACCACAATTTTTTTATTCAGTCCTCAGTGGATGGACATTTGGGTTGCTTCCACAATTTAGCAATTACAAATAGTGCCACTATGAACATGGGTGCATATATATCGCTGTGGTATCACTCAGATCAAACATGCCCTGACTGCTGCCCTTCTGGTTCTACATCCCTCTCCTTCCCCACTGTGCCCTCCTGAAACAGTTTTCTACTGAGCCACTGCGGGCCCAGAGGACACTTCAGCTACCTCTTCTGACTGATTGATTGACTGATTCTTTACATTTTCTGGTGCTGGGCTGGAACCAGCTCCAAGCACATGCTGAACATGTGCTCCGCCCTGAGCCACCCCCCTGCCCCTTGGACACTTCTTCCATGTGTGACCGACCTTCAATCTGGACCCTGCCCTGTCCAGACTCCACCCTCCTGCAGCTCTCAGCCACTGTCAGGATTTTCCAGGTCCATTTTAAGAGCTGATGCTGCCAAAGTCAGCTTTAAGCGGGCTGAGGAAGGTGATGGGCGGAAGAGATTCCCGCCTGCGTGCCAGAAGGGCTGCTCTCGCCCAGCTTGTCTTTTCCTCACATACAAACCACGCTGGCCTGGCTTCGCCTGTTGATCTAATCAGCAATCCAAACGCAATTTCAAAACCATCAAAACAAAACCTCCTACAACACACCTGACACAGGCAACCAAGGTAAGTTGAGGCAGCCCCCCACCCCGCGGTCCCCCTCTCCCTACGGGCACAAGGAGACTTTGTCCAGTGCCATGCCCCACTGCAGGCAGTGAGATCACTACAGGAGGCTGCAGAGCCAGCCGGGAACCCCTGACACCAAGCTGGAAGCTCTAATTACCCAGTGTATAATTTGGTTGCTAAATGGATTGTTTACAAAGGTGTGTATGATGAAATCACAGGCCTGGCAGAGCCGGAGATGAGGCAGGTGGGGGAGGAGGCAGGCAGTCATTAACACCACCGCCTCCCTTCAGTCTGCCACCTGCCTATTGCGGCTGCTGCCACCTCCGCTGCAGACTTTGACCTTGCTGACTCACCCGGGCCTCCTATTCCATGACGTTTGGGAAGTACCTGGTCTTCCGCCCTCAGGTCCCATCAGGTAATAACTCCCTGCGGAAGCAGTCTCACATTGGCATGAAGCAGGAGATGCGTTCTGTCGTCAGGAGCCCCCAGGGTTAGCTTGGAGGGAAAGTGAGCCCAGGGGAAGTCCCCCCAGGGGTCCCACACGCCAGGAGGGGAGGTCAGGGTCCCAGGCTCATTCCAGGCTGGCGACCCCTCAGAGGTGCCACAAAGGAGCTCCTCATCTGTGCCAAGAACTTCGTATTTCCTTCCACAAGAGAAGTAATGAAAGTCACACTGTCTCAGTACGCGCAGGAAATGTGGGGGAGGGGAGACGGGACGCAGACCTCTGGGAGGTCCAAAAGCATTCCTGAGGCCAGAAAGAGACAATGTGTGGAAAATGAGATTACAAAAACTAAAATAAAATAAAATAACGAGATGACACTCAAGAAGGACAAGGAGCAGCAGCGCACACAGGAACTTGCAAAAAGCTAGAGGCACAAAATATAAAAGAGCCCAGAAAGTCCGACTGCATCTCCGATCAAACATGCCCTGGTAACAGAATACTGCTTTAAAACAAAGCAAGGGAAAAACTCTGTTGCAATCTATGTGAGTTTATGTCAAAAGAATTTAAGAATAAAAAATTTTAAGGAATTAAAAGGAAAAGAATTGACCAAGAAATAACCCTTCTAGTGCTCAGAACTGAAACTTTTTAAAAATGTATTTTAAAAATAAAAGAAGGAAACATATTACCAGACAGACATCCATTTACAAAATAGCATAAGAACAATACAAGCAATACAGAGTTACAGACAAAGTGGTAGAAAATTAACAATGGTTGTTGTATTACCTATTGATATCTTCAAAGTGGTTTCTCAGGAAAACAAATAGAAACATGCAATAGTGATCAAACCAGTAACCATTAACTGTTCCTTTCAGTAAAGCAACAGAAGACAGTAGTACCACTGTTAGCTGTCCTGTATATACTTACATACATAGCTTCCCTTTCTGTCCCTTCTCCTTTCCCACACCCCAGTTGCACCTTACTTTTGAGCATTTTCCTTTCATTTCACAATGTCTATCATACCTCCTAGTTTTTATTCATTCTTTCAGGTTCTTACACTAGTGAAACAATACGTTGCTTACACATGCAGGTCTGATTTATTTCACTTATGAGTATGCTCTCTAGCTGTGACCATTTATCTATAAAAGCCTCGAGTTTATCTTTCTTTATAGCTGAGTGATATTCCATTATATAAAAGTACCATTTTTTTATCCATTCCTCAGTGGATGGGCACTTGGGTTGCTTCCACAATTTAGCTATTACAAATTGTGCCGCTATGAACATTGGGGCACATATATCACTGTGATATGATGTTTTCAGATCTTCTGGGAAAATACCCAGAAGGGGAATAGCTGGGTTGAATGAAACCTCTAGACCTAGTTTGCTGAGGAATCACCAAACTGATTCCCACAGTGGTTTCATCAATCTGCATTCCCACCCAGAACTGAAATTTTGGAAAGGCAAGGAAAAATGAGATGTAGCCTGTTAACAGGAAATAAAATAGAGTCATGTGTCACCTAACCACAAGGACACATCCCGGAACTGAGTTGCTAGGCACTTTCATCGTCATTATACGAACACTGCAGTATGTCACTGTGTAAGAAGACTGTTTCGGCTCCATTACAAACTTTTGGGACCACTGTTGTGTATGGGGTCTGTAGTTGACCAAAACATTATGCAGCAAATGACTAGAACTATCGGGATGGAAAATGGAAATACTGGAGGGAGAGTATCCATTCTACCCCAAAGAGGTGGGCGACAGCTCCTTCCTGATAGTACACTTGGTGTTCTCAGGAATTCTAGGTTACTGGTGCCGGTCTCTGTCTGACAGGGTCCTTCCGGAATTTAGGAGAGTTCCTTAATTAAGCACTGGGACAACATTCACGGGAGTCTTGTGTGCCAAGCGGTCACACTCTCCAGGCCACAAATCATCCAACAGTCTGGCAGCTGGGTAGTCACACACTGTCTCCCCCTCTCTGCAGCAGCAATGCTTGACAAGCACTCTGGCACCTACCGGATGTCAGCAGGACAGAGCCCCGAGCACCCCCACGACAGCCAGGATGGGCCACCTTCAGCCTCCCAGAACTACATGTGTGGATCTACCATGGAGAAAGCTCCAACACTATGGATGACACAGTCTATAGGAAATTCCTCTCCTCCCCAGGGTCCTGAAGGATGGCGAGGACACCTTCATATTTTTGGAGGAAGAGAAAATATGGTTAGCAGGACCTTCCATCTCCGGGAGGCAGAGGAGAAGGCTGGGGTTATTCAGAAGTTTCCTCTGCTCAGGGCCCCGCCCCCATCTTCCCAGGTAGAACCACCACAGAGCCAGGGACCTGGCCACCAACTCCTGCCATCTCAGGTCTGGTCCACCTGACCTGTCTCCTGACTCCGAGCTTAGGGCCCAGGCCCTCCCAGCCTGCTCCTGCTGAGCACTGCTTAGACAGAACCCCTCCACTGGGCTGCACTCACCTGGCCTCTGAGTTCCTGCCACAGACCCTCAGGGGCCCAGACTCCCGCTGCTGTGGGACGCTGCTCCCTGCCACCTGCAAGGTTCCTGCTGAATGTTGCACTTGGTCTCTAAGGCTTCTGGGTCTACATGCATAGGGCAAATGGACATTCCCAGCCTCCTATTTCAGGGGCCAATTCAGTTACTACATCCCTCCGCTAATTGAGAACACATGCTTTGCATATTGCGTCATATAACCCTATCTGCAGCCACAAGAAGAGGGCTTCTAGCATTATCCACAGTTAACAGATGGGGAAACTGAAGCATAGACAGGTCACACGGAACTGGTAAGGGACTGAGATGCTACCGTCGATGGTCTGGCTTAGAGGTTTGTGCTCTGGACCGAGTGTGTTGGACTCGGAGGAGCTTGTGGCACGTGTTGACTTCTTTTGCCAGCTTCCCAAGATGTTTTGGCATAAAATCATTCATCCATCTAAAACTCCCCGAACAAGGTCGATATAAACAAGTAACAGTCTTGGTCAAGCACCTAACCTATGACATTCATTTTTTTTAAGAATTAGAAGTTTACATATGAAATTACTATTTTTGTATGTTATCTACAGTAAGTAACATGAGTGTTGATTATTTTTAATCTTCACAACAAATAATGTAGGTTTTAATTTCCCCATTTAGAATGGAACAGAACACAAAGAGGTGATTCCCTGGGACAGTGACTCAAAGGTTGCAGGAAAGAGCCAGTGCCCACAGGAAAGAATTTAAGGAAGTGACAATTTACAGAGGCCTGGGCAGGCAGAAGCAAACCAGCCATAGAAAGTAGAACCGGAAGGAAGCCACTTCACAGAGCCGGAAGCCGCTTCACACTGAAGCCTCAAGGGGCTGTGGCAGAAAGTGACATTACAGCATAGCAGTAAAGAAAGGTCCCAGCAGCTGAACGGCAAGATACGAGCTGGAGCCCCACAAGGACCCACTTCTGCCAGGGGGTGCCATAGGAATAGACACCTTCATTTCCCTGTCACAGCCAATGTCTGAGCCCAGCTAGAAGCCAGAGATCAAAACAGCTGGGTCCAGGAATCTGGCCAGTCCACGGAGAACAGCCCCGAGGCTGAGCCCCGAGGGTGAAGATGGAGAAGACTGCAGAGGAGGGAGAGGAGGGGACGGGCACTCACCACCCCAGATGGCGAGACGTGGAACTCGGCTGGGAATTTGGGAATCACTGCAGCATCCAGCTTTCCCCAGTCAACAAAGAACTTGGCAGTGAGTCCTGGGTGTTGAACAGTAAGACCCAAAACAGTTTTGGATCCAGCAGAAAAGGCGTAGTTTAGGGGAACACTTTCACATAACGAATGCATCGGCTACTGCCCTGGCCTCGCTTCACCCTGCACGGTCGGAGGAGGAGATAGAGCCACATCATCCGGGTCCCCGCCGACCCCACAACAGCCTGTGAAGGAGAATCTCTGAGAGTCACGTCCTAGCAACATCCTGATGCTGCAGGGCTCCAAACCCAGCGCTTAAATTAAGGTGCAGCTCCGCGGTGCATGGCCTGGGGAACTGGACATAACAAGATTCTGCCTCACATACACTTCTCTCTACTTTCTCTGTAGACGCCCCGCTAACATTTGCTGTAAGACTCAACTGATACTGTGCCGGCTCGCAGCAAGAGAAGCCCCGCACGTTGCGAGGCGAAGAGCATTGTGGGAAAGAGGGAGGGAGCAGTTTGGAAGCGTGTGCACCCCAAAGAAAACGCAGGAGATACTAAATTTCTAATAGAGCAAAAAGAGCTCCTCTAAGAATGAGTAACTATTTCAGCCCTGTGCTATTGATTCCTAGATTACAGACTGCTCATTAAAACGCACACAAGCACTGCACACACAAGACACGTGTGCAGGCATGCGAGTCTGACTCCCCCACTAAAGTTAGAACAGCAGGTTTCATTTGATTGAAGAAATCCAACTTTAAGAATGACTAGACTCATTCTTCATTCAAACCAAATCAGGGCCTTGGCTGAGCCTGCGGACATCTTGTCTCCTCTATGCCGCTACCCGGGGCGCCACCTAGCGTCCTCCAGCCCATACTACACTCTCCAGCCTTTTGCTGAGATCTGGTTTCATAGAAAATCATGAGACTGCATAGACGAAAAAACCTGGCTTCTATGACAGAAATTTGTCAAAAGTGGTTGAGCAATAAAGATTTCTCCTTTACTGGATTTCACACATGATTTTTCTTGAGCCAAACCAGACTCATGACTTAAAAACAATGAATAGGCAATAGAGTGGATATTTTTCTCGTGAACGTTTGTTTTTAGGAAAGATGCTTATGTGCATGCATAAAAACGCATTGATTTGCATATAAAACAGGAGCGCACGTTTTGCAAGGTGTGGCATCATACAGCTAAAATTTATTTGGGTTTCTGCGAGGCTGCCTCACACCCCCCAATCCAGCGAAAAATTATATTAAAGATTTTAGCCCTCGTAACTCAGAATGTAATTGTTACCAGAGTTCTGGGCTCTTCCCAGGGTTCTGAGATGCTTGTTGTCTGGAGCAAAGAACTAGACAGCAAATGCACAAAAGGTAGCAAGACTTTACGTTTATTAAAGGTATTAGAGGCAGAAAAAGGTGTATGCTCCTACAGAGTGCCATGGGTAACCTACAGGTAGGAAAAGAAGGGTGCTCCGTAAAGTGCAGAGTGGGTGGGTGCTGAGAAGTTAGTAACAGCAGTCTTTTATGTCCCCCCCATTCTGACATCAGATCTAGGCCATCCTATCAAAAACCTGCTGGTCTAGTATAAGAATTGAAGACAGCATTCTCTGATCCCAGGTACAGGGCTTGGGTGCGTGTGTGCTGATTTTCTGTGATTGACAGATTACACTCACTTGTCTAACCACCTGGCCAAGCCCTAATCTCCTGCCTCATAACTGTATTTGGAGATCAGATCTTTAAAGAGGTTCATGCATCTAAATGAGTTCTTTTAGGTGGGCCCTAATCTCATCTGACTGGTGTTCCTAGAGAATGATCTAAAATCTTGCACACACAGAGGAAGAACACAAACCTTGCACACAGAGAGGAAGATTCTCACCACATGAGGACACGGTGAGAAGATAGACATTTGTAAGCATGGAGAAAGTAGTCCTGCCAGCACCTTGATCTTGGACCTCCAAGAAAATAGGAAGTAGGAAAATGAGTTTCTGTTGTTACACTGCCTGAAAACCCACTCTGTGGTATTTTATGGTCACCCTAGCAAAGCAGCTCCTGAACACCCACTGCTTACCTGAGCTGGACACTGAAGAAACACTGGTAACCCTGATGCCGAGAAGGCCTGAGCAAATGCTTTGTCCCTTCATTTTGCGCAGTCTTGAAGCCTGAAGTTCAGGGCAATAGCTTTGGGGCCATCCTCTGCCCACTCTTGTGCCCTGTTAGTTGGGGAGCTGTTTTCCTTTAAACTTGTCCTTGGACGCTGTGCACGCTGGCACATGCCTGTAACCCGAGCACTCTGGGTGCCTGAAGCAGGAGGACTGCAAGTTCAAGGCCAGTTAGGCAATGTAGCAACACTGTGTTTCAAAAGAAAAAGTAAAAAGGGCTGGGATTGTAGCTCAACGCGAAGGCTCTAGGTTGGCTCCCCACTACAAAAAAAAAGAAAAAACATCTGTCCTTGGAACAGGTTTGCTGGAGGTTGAGGGTAACGGAGACCTTTCTTTACAGGGAATGTCCGGTGACTGATCCACCTTTGGCTGATTCTAGCTCCTCCACTTCGGCAAGTTAGCTCGCCTCCTCCATCGCGCACTCGGTCCTCTCTAACAGAAATGACAGGATTGGCAGGAAGATGAAAATGGGCTCACTTTGGAGCCTCGCATAGCCCTGTCCCGCGAGGGCCCCGGCTAAGCATCTCCCCAGCCACTCCGTAGCAAGGACAAGGACAGGAATTTCTGAATTCCTGGAGGGAAAGCCTTTGCAGCCCCGATCCGCAAGGAGGGAAGGAGCAGGCTAGGAGGGGTGGACTTTTAAACATCCCCGCCTCAGCGGGGTTCAGTCCACAGGTAGGCAAGTAAAGTTTAGGGAGCGGCTTCCGGTGGCGTGGCTCCAGGACCCCGGTGCAACGCGGAGTCGCGCTGATCACAGGGCCGGGGGATATGCAGGGACTTGGGGTCAAGGCAAGAACGAAAGGCAAGGAAAGAAGGAAGGAAATGGGAGGGCGGGGGGAGACAGACGAAAGAGGCACAGATCAAGAAACACAGAGACGGAACAGAGGAAGAGACAGGGAGGCTCGGGCTGGGGCGGGAACCGCAGCGCCGCCTCGGCCCCGCCGGGATCGATGCTTGGCAGGACCATTTCCTCCCGGCGGACGCGGCGGCCATTAGCGACCCCGTGACCCGCTCAGGCGCGCTCCCGGGCGCGCTCCCGCCGCGCGCCCTCGTGCCCGCCAGCCTCGCCTGCGTGCGCGGCAGACAGAACCCCGCGCGCCCCCTGGTGGGCGCCGTCGGCCCGGGCTCGGAGCGAGGAGAACGACCTGGCTGGGAAGGGCGAGGAGACGGCGCTGGGTCCGGGATGCCAGAGGCCTGGGTCTGAAACCAGGAATAAATGAAGTGAGGCCAAGGATCAGGAGGGACATGAAGGGACCACCGAACACTGTTGGAGTAACTTTGGAGGTTCTGTCTGGTTGGTCTGATGGAAATAGCAATAAGGAGCATGTTTTTACACAAACCTCTGAAAAGCTTTTGCAACTCCAAGTGCATCCCTAAGGCAGCTCTCAGGTCAGTTCGGGCCGCCAGCACAGCACATTCTACCTGGACTGGCTGAGACAGGCCGTATTTATTTGTACAGTTCTGGAGGCTGGGCAGTCCAAGATCCCGCTCCTAGCGGATTCAGTGTCCGGTGAACAACTGCCTTCTCTCATAGGTGGCGGCTTGTGGCTGCTGAAGGTGATGTGGTTCTCCTGGGTCTCTTCTAGAAAAGCGAATCTCATGCACATGCACGAAGGCTCTGCCCTTATGGCCGGATCACCTCCCCATACCATTACAGTTAGGCTTGAGAGCCACAATGTCACCCCAACACCTTACTGTGTTGCCAGTGGATGGAATTTGAGGAACTGGATGGATCACAGGGATTTAACTTCATCAAGTGGATCAATCCTAAGGAGTTCGTAGCTTAGTGGGTTCATCGGGAGGCAGGGCTGAATTGGGTGAGGTAGGTCGTTGGGGCCATGCATCTCATTTCATCCCTGGCCCTTTCTTCTCTGGCTGTTTCCCCTCCCTCTGCTTCCTGGCTACCTCGAGCGCAGCTTTGCTCCACCACAGCTTCCTGCCAGGATGTTTCTGTCTTGTTACAGGCCCAAAAGCCGTACAGCCTGCTGACAATGGGCTGCGACCTACAAAATCTTGAACCAAAATAAATCTTTCCTCCTTTAAGTTCTTTGTGTTATCATTTTGCCAGAGTGATAGAAAGATAAAGCAATTGTTCTGCTGATTAGGTTTTAGTGTGAAGTGTGGGGGTGGGGACCATAGCACAGACCAGCCTTATATCTTTAATAAAAGATAGGAATGTAGAAACACCTGGGAATTCCAGCCATCTCAGGGAGCCAGCCCCTGGGACCTAGACGCTCTCCTGTGCCTTACTCTGCACTCAGACATCTCTGCTGTCACTGGGAATCTTGCAAAAGGTGAAACCACTGAGCTTTCAGATGGAGATTGAGAATGTACATAGCAGGTACTTACTTTCCAAAGTAAGTTAGTAGATATATCTTTTTTAGATCAAATCAGCAAGGTTGAGATCTGCGTCTGGGCCTGGGAACACCCACCCTGGGGAAACCAGGAGGGTGCAGAAGCGAATGAGTGTAAATTTCTGGGAAGCCCAAGGCAGACGCTGCCTTGGAGAAAACCTGCACTTAGCCACATGGGATCATCCCCTGCCACTGCTGGATGGCCTAGGCTTGCTTTCTGTCACCCGGCTTCTGCCCAGAGGCAGTCACACCTCATGTAAATGATGACAGCCCTGGGGTCAGAGATCAGTTAGGAGGAAGTGCCCTGGGCCCCGAGGTTAGCAGGGGTCTAAGGAGCAGAGATACCCAGAAAGTGCAGATAAGGCTTGACCTTCTTAAATGCTTATGATTTGAATGAAAACTGGCCTATGCCATGCTTTAGCCTTTGTGTTTAATTGAAGTCAGCAAGTGCTTACTCAGGGCTGCTAATACAAGAGGACATTAGTATAATCGGAAGACAAAAAATTGAGAAAAGAAGGTCGACTTTTTTTCTATCTAATTGGGAATAACACAAAAGACACCCAGAGGTGTTCCATTATTCTTTAGCAAGTATCAAACACCTGTCGAGCCAAACATTCTTAAAGGAAACAATGAGTCTTCGCATCTTCGCTTACCTGAAGACACTGGGGAGAGGCACTTGCCATAGTGGTTCTTAAAGCGTGGTACTCAGGCCACCAGCATCACCTGGACACCTACAAGAAACTTGAATTCCCAGGTCTCTCCCTAGACTGACCCATTTGCAAACTGCAGAAAGCAGACAGCAACCTGTGTTTTAACAAGTCCCCTGGTGACACTGTTGTACCCTAAGGTTTGAGACCCACTGTGTCACATTCTGTCTTCCTATGGTATCAGACATTTAACTAGGCTTAATAGGGTAGGTTCCACAGTAATGAATTTAAAACAAGGTTTGGAATATGAGAAGTAAAGTTTGATTAAAGATGAAATCATTACTCCAAACTCTTATGTAGTATAAGAGAACCTATCCAATGCAAGACACAAATCAATAGGGAACCTCTGAGATGCGCTGGATGGACTGGAAAGGAAACAGGCTTAGCAGCCACTGGAGAGACATTGTTGATATGCCACAGGACTCTGCTTTTCGCCTTCTAAACATCTTGATCACTGATAAAGCTAACCGAGGACTTACCAAATTTAAATTCAAAGACTTAAATAGTTGGCAGAAACCTCAACTATTTGATTAATGGATCTAAAACTATAGCAGCAGAGTTGGAGCAGTTAGTCTAAAGCAGACAGCCTGTCATGCATTCGAGATACTGTTCAACAGTCAGGGCCGAGCGACCCACATCACCAGTGGAAAGTAAACGGGCTCTGAAAACATAGCATACTCAGCACCAATGAGCAGCATGATGTGGCCACCAGAAAAGCCCACAAGATGCTGAGGTCTCTTTAAAAAGTGTCACCTTTCCAGGAGATTGTGACAGACCAAAAAGTGGGGCCCTCATCTTCCAGGTCCAGACCCTGGTTCCTGGAATCTGTAAATTGTGCTTAGAACATATTATCCCAAAATATGGTACCTTGGCACCTGAGAAAACAGCAGTCAAAGGCCGCTCTCTGCCTGCTGGCCTAAGAGCTGGCCATACAGGAATTCTCTGAACTGTCTTCCCAGAAAGTAGGTTATAAAACCCTCAGGTGACAGGCGTCCTGCTTCCACCTGGAGGCCCAAGGAGAATCTGTGCAGACAGGCCTCACTGGGCACCTCTCTCAGCCCATCACAGTTAAATCAGGCCCTTTCTGTGTAATCATACTTCTCCATGACCGTTCACTCTTCACAGAAACTAAACATAAGAACAGATCGTTTGCCCTGGGTCTTTGGGTCTTCGTTTCTGAAGTTCGTGTGTTACACGAATGTCGGCTAAGCACACTTCCTATGTTTATCTCTTGTCAATCTGTCCTTGTCACAGGGTGTGAAACATGGCCCTCAGGGTGAGCGAGGGAAAGGTGCTACTCTTTCTCTCCCGTGGAACATTGCCTAGTGGGAAGGGATGGGCTGGAGAGTTGAAGATGGGATGAAATGAAGAATGTTGAGATGGGAATATTGTCCTGGGGTATCCGGGTAGATCCTGAGCACAACCGCGTGCATCCTCGTAAGACAGAGTGGCCTGCACACAAGAGACAGGGTGACACAAAGACAGAGCTGAGGGATTTGAAGGTGCTGTCGGAGATCAGTCATGCCACTGCCCTAGGAGTGACAGCATCACCAGGGCTGCAAGAGACAAGGAACAGATCGCCCTCTCAAATCTGGAGGGGGCAAACCCCCTGGGACATGATGATTTTTGCAGTGTGTCAGCTTTAATTACTTGACAAACACCTGACATAACCCTAAAAGGGAAAGGCTCATAGTTCTGGGGGTTCCAACCCATGATCCACGGGCACTATGGCTTTTGGACCTTTGGTAGGTAGCGTGTCAGCAGGATGGGCGAGGTGGGGCAAGCTGCTCACCATAGGGCAGCCAGGGGTCAGAGAGAAGGGGAAGGGCTCCTCCTCTCCCCTTAGAGGGCGCAGCCCTAATGACTAAGACCTACTGCTGAGACTCACCTTTAAAGAGTCCAGATCAACTTACAGCACCAAGCCCAGACCAAGCCTAGGTCTTTGGGGTCACTAAGGGTCGGAGCTGTAGCAGCCAGCAATGCTGATTTTGGAATTCTGTTATCCAGAACTAAGCGAGAACCCATTTCTATTTGTAAGCCCCCAAGCTTGTGATGAATTGTGACAACAGCCCCACACACCCCCTCAGGGAGAGAGAAGCAAGTTCTGCCACAGTCTTCCTAGCTAGCCCTGTGTTTGGTTCGGAACACCGCACTTCCGCAGATGCATTCACAGGAAGAAGCAATAAGAGTTGTCTGACTGATCCCAAAAGAAAAGGCTAAGTTAGCACTAATAATTATGAGCCGGGAGGGGACAAGTTTCAAACACAGCTGTAAAGGTTGATACATTGTGTCAAGTGGAGAAGTTTAGAGGCTTAAAGGATCCGCAGGGGGTCAGGGTCCTCATTTTGTAAATATCCTCAGCCTGTGCAAGAGGAGGGCGTGGAGATGATGTGAGTGCTACCCACACCCCGGAGGAGGGTAGCCTGCTTACAATATAAGGGAGGAAAAGAGGCTTGCTTCCCCCCTTTTTTGCTCTTGCTGCTTTTGCTGTTTTCTGCTACTTTGAACTGTTGCCCTGTGCCATGCCACCCTGCCTTGGAGCCAGCCAAAACCGCCACAAACTGTGAACTAAATACACCTTTCCTTCCTTAAATTTGGGCATTGGGTGTTTTGTCCCAGCAACTAGAGAAAAGTAACCAAGACATACACTTTCGGAAAAGGGGCTGTGTATGGCCCCTCTGAACCCAGAGGTCTTGAGCCAAAGGGACTTTACGGCAGTTCTCTGCTCTCATTGGAGCCAAGGCAGACAGGAAGAGAGGAGGTCCAAGAGGTTCTGAGAGTCTGAGCGCGCAGTGACTAAGCCCAGGCACGGATGTGGCTTTGGAGATGCAGAGGAAAGAATGCATTTTTAAAAAGGTTTAAAGGCTGAAGTAATCAGTCTTTGGCAGCAGCTCGAATTTGGAGAGACAAGTATTTATTAGGTGCCTGCTGAGAGCATTGACTCTCAGGAACCATGGGCAAAATAAATGGGAGACAGACAACTCTCCCAGAGAGAGAGAGAGCAGAGCGTGCACACAATAATTAGAGAATAAAGCTCTAGCAATGAGTTTTTAAACACATGGATAAAAGGGTGGCAAGGAAGGGCTCTCAAAGGCTAGATTCATTACAGTTTGGGGTTCGGGTTTGAGGAAGTAGACTCTGAGAGGTGGCCCGGTGTAGTTAAGAGACAAAATCCACCTTGGAAAGAGGCAGCAGGGTGGCACCGAGGGGTGCAGGGAGGTATGAGCATTCTGTGTGGAAGCAGTGGCACAGACCCCAGGCAGCTTGGTGCAGAGGACAGGAGACAAGGGTTTGGATCCGTGCAGACCGTGGCTCAGATTCAGAGGCTGTGCTTAAAGTCAAGGCTTGAAGTCACAACAAAGAGGTTATGAATGTTTCATAGTTGTCATGTTCAATCTGAATGTGGTTGCAGTCTCCGGGGAGGTTCTTGGAGGAAGGGCTTCTGAAAAAAAAAAAAAAAACTTCGCAAGTGCAGAGCATGAGGTAAAAGCTTAATGGATTTGAATTCATGCCAATGAAAGGGTTTCATCCAAAGAAGGGCAAGATTGTTAGTGAGATGACAGATAGGAGGCGCATGTGGTGTGGGAGCTGACTAGAGGACGGTATTTAAAATGCGCAAGAATCCTGCAAATCTACAAAAGGCCCAGAGGTAAGGGGGTAGCTCACTTACCCAGCATGCACAAAACCCTGGGTTCCATCCCTAGCACTGAGAGAAAGGCTCTCTTCTCAAATGAACAAAGAATCGAAGGATCCTGAGAGGCATTTCCTAAGGGATGGAGCCCTCATGAATAACAGACATGGAAGAGATGTCCAAGCTCATCAGTAACTATGGAAATACAAAGTAACTAGCATTGATATCCTGTACACCTATCTAGTTGGCCAAAATTAGGAAACAGATAAGGCCAAGTGATTGTGAAGATGTGGGAACCTGGCTGAGGGTGTGTAGACTGGTGCAGGCTGTAATGTGCCTCCCTTCCCAGGGGATGTCCCATGAAGAGGCTCACTGCAGTTCTATTGTGGGGACAGCTGTCCAGGCATGGGACACATGCAGAGTGCAAGTGGAGGAAGTGCACTGGGAGAACTCTGCTGAGGAAGAAGGAACAAGGTTGAGCATGGTGGCCCACACTTGTAATTCCAGCACTTGGGAGGCTGAAGAAGGAGGATCACTGTGAGGTCGAGCTCAGCCTGGGCTACAAAGTGAATTTGAGGCCAGCCTGGACTATAGGGGTGAGACCCCGTCTCAAAAAAACAAACCAATCAACGAAAAGGAACAGACTCCATGTACACATGACAGCGTGAATATGGCTTTTTAAATATAATGCAGAATCCAACAACAAGAGGCTGGACTGGAAGTGTAGCTCACACTGCCTAGCTCACGACCTCACATTTGCCAGGCAGGCGCTGTGCCCCTGAGCTATATCCCAGGCCCCAACATTTGATTTTTAAAACTTAAAACAAACCCAAAACAAAACACTGTTTAGAAATTCAAGCAATACAGAAAAATGTAAGGCCCTGTAAGGCCCTGGGTTCCATCCCCACACCATGGGGCAGTGAGGAGGGAGGGAGGGAGGAAGAAGGAATGAAGGAGAAGGCAAGTAGGCAGGCAACGATTTACAGGACATTTGTGTACATGTGATGGTATGTGATATTAAAGAGCACTCTGCTTTTAATAGAGCACGGCTTACAACCACATACATCAAACCCACGAGAACAGTTGTCTCCGCGGGAGAGGGGCAGTACAGGGCAAGAAGTCACACACGTGTGCGTGCATACAAGAGCAAATGAATGAGCTGGGCTCCGCAGGGCTGATGATAAAGTGTACCAGCAGCTGAAGAAGATGATGAACTCAGCCCTCTGCTTCTGAGGACAAAATAAACAAGAGTCTTAAGCGCTGCATCAATTACTGAAGCAACGCTCGACCTGAATATTAAGCAGATGACTTGCGAGCAATAGTACAGTGCTTCCATGAGAAGCCCATGGTGGGTTATAAAGTCAGTCATGCACAAAGTGTTTTTGAAATTTACGTATAGAGTTACCGCCAGTAAATCAAGGCATGCCATAGCATTGCTTTTTTTTAGCCAGGTATTCCCATGATCCCTATGAAAGAGAAAAAAAAAAAATAGGCAGAGGAAGTATAGGATAAATTGTCTAAGCTAGTTAAGGAACTAAATCCAGTAAAGCTTGATACATCAATTTGTCCAGCCCTGTCACACTTAAAAGAATGAGTACAGAATGAAGATTCTTCCTTAAACTTTTCTCTTGATATTTTTCTGTATTGCTTGAATTTCTAAACAGTGTTTTATTTTGGGTTTGTTTTAAGTTTTAAAAATCAAATGTTGGGGCCCGGGGTATAGCTGAAGGGCACAGCACTTGCCTGGCAAGTATAAGGTCATGAGTTCAATTTCTGGTACCAAAAAAAGAAAAAAATGCTACCAAAAATCAAATGTTAACTTACAGAGTGAACATACTATATAGTCAGTTAGCAGACTTTCACTAGAGCATTCCGGGGGTTCTACGTTGGTTTGAAGAGTCTTCTATCAGAATCCTGTGAGGACGCCCCCTCTCCTCTGCTTTCCAGTTCCCAGGGAGAAGCCTTCATAATTCTTCCTCTATGAGTACCTACTCGCTGCTGCCAACTGGCTGTTCTGCGCTTAGTCATGGCCACAGAACACAAGCATGCTACACCTGGCTGTCCCTGACTGACTGTGTGACCCTGAGGGTCTTATGTAAGGTCTTGGGGCCTGAGTTTCCTCACCTTTGAGACTGAGGTGATAGTTGAGTGGTCTTTCTGTTCTATGATTTATGAAATCTGAATAAAATATTCTCAAACTTTTATGAATGCCATGGACTGTAAGCTCAGTTCAAGGAGTTTGTTTTGTTCCTGAGTGATTTGGGAATAACCCATAGCTAGCCTGCAAAATTATTCATTTCTCCTTTGTTATAACTGTATTATAGGGAGGTGTTTTCCAAGCTAGATAAACGCTGTGTCCCTCAGCAAACTTTTCAGTTTAGTCATTATTTATATTTCATGTGATTTCCTCTTTCATTCGGTGGATCAGCTGTTGCTATTGTTTGATATTTTGATGCACATGTTTGGCCTGCACTGGCCACTGGGAGCCCTGCAAGCTGTCTCTTGTAATTCAGAAATCAAGATCCCAGGACGTGTAGTCCTTGTTCTGAACGCCATAGCTCTCAGGTTCTCCTAGTGGACAGAGCTGGGAATGTGTGTATAGATTAGCCATGGCTGTATAGACGTGCCCGTCAATATACAGCTACAAATACACAGATAAGGGTGGACACCAAGGTATGTAGATACAGATAGTTAAAAATGCAGCCCCACAGGTGTACTACCTAGATATATACAGAGATACAGATACAGAGATACAGAAGTAGAGATACGGAGAATACAGACTTACAGATAGAGATGCACACGTTCAGATATTGATATACACATCGATAAGTATAGATCAGACACGGACAAATACACATATTTATAGCTATATTTATTTTTATATCTGTCTGTTATGGACTGAATTATGTCCCCTGCTCTCAACAAAATGTCTGTGTTGAAGCCTTAACGCCTAATATGAATGTATTTGGAAAGGGAGTCTTTAGGGAGAAAATTAAGGTTAAATAAAATCAGAAAGGTGGCACTCCAGTCCAATAGGACTGTGTCTTTATAAGAAGAGGCACCAGGTCCCTCCCTCCCTTCCCTCCCTCTTTTCCTCTCCCGTTGCTTCTTCTCTCCTTTCACCTCCTCCCTTTTTCCCTTCCGCCTCCCTCCACAGAGGAAAGACCACCTGCAGAAAGGATGAGAATGGACCTGTCTAGAAGCCGACACCCCTCCCCAAACCAGCCCTGCTGGCGCCTTGGTTCCAGCCTCAGGAATTGCAAGAAAATAAATGTTGCTTAAGCTCCCAGTCTGGTATTTTTTTCAGGGCAGCTGAGCAAGCTAATATACTGTGTATCCACTAAAAACTGTGAGTTCCCGCAGATACCTCCAATTACACACTAATTAGAAATTCTAGTTTTTCCCTTTGCAAATGTGTGCCTTCTTCCGCTGACACGGAGAAACTTGGACCCCTTTACCAGAACATCCTCCCTTCCTTGACCCAGCTGCCTGTGAATGGCACCCTTGTCTGCGTGGATGCCACTCTCCAGGCCTCTTCACCTTGCCCGGCTCTGGTCTCCAAGCTGCAGCCGCCATCCCGCCCCCTGGGCAGGGCTCTGACACCGCACCCTACCCGGGCCACCCTCTGGCTCCCCTGTGGCCTCTCCTAGTGGATTTGAATGCTCCCAGCTAACAGCGAGAGCATAAAACTATATGTAAATATTTCTAGGAACAGTAAATGTATTTTTACCTCCTCTTTTTCCTATTTAAAATAATAGCTCATCCCTACCTCTCACGGCATTGAATGTTCAGAAATTCTCTGCCTCTGCTAGGAAGAAATCCTGAGCACGAGAGGTCTATCAGCCTTTCTTTACCAAAAGGAAGTGCCAGAGGCAGACTGACTTTGAAAGAAGTTTAGTTTAGGTCAGAATTCTGGAGACCATGCAGCCGCAGCTGGGTCCCAGTGAGGGCCTTGAGGCAGAGCAGGAGCGTTTGCAGATGGAGCGTCACCACATCACCACCCAGAGAGGCCCAGAGAGACATGGGCACAGGCTTTCTTCAGGGAGCGCTCATGTGGGAGCTCAGGGCCCCCCAAAGCTACAGTAATCCTTTCTGAGGGCAGAGCCTTAGTGATCTTCACAAGGCCACATCCCCATGTTCAGGATTGGACTAAGCTCCCACCACCTGAACCCCTGGGGAACAAGCCATGTCCAGACAACAGCAGTGGGAAAGCTGGCAATTCTCCCCCTGCCCCCCATGGGAACTCCAGCTCCATGCCCCACCCCCAGTCTCCACGGAAATGTTTCAGGACAGCCATAAACAGCTGAACAGACCTGGGGCCTCCTAGTCTCAACAGGCAGCCCCACTGTTCACACAAGTGCTCGTTACAAAAATGCTAGATTCTTTCCTTTCCCCAGTGCCCCGTCACAAACACATTGACTTTTCCTCCCAAATATGCTCCCAAGCCAAGTGGGCTCCCTTGAACAATTACAGTCACCTCCTGACGGCACCCCTGGCCCCAGCCTCGGCCCCAGGGAAGGCTGTGCTATTGTTTGCCGTTACCCACGCTTCCTTCTGGCTAAGTCTGTTCCGCCCGGTCTCATCAGCTTTGGCCTGGTCTGTGATTGGTTTGTCCAGGGGGCCTCTTACTAGCAGTAGGGCAGCTGGCCCAGAGCACGGGCCAGCAGTCAGGCCCTGAGAAATGTGAGCAGGAGCTACATGAAAAATCACAGTGAAGTCTGCCAAGTTTGGGGCCACATCTTATCATGGCAAAGGTGACTGACAGGCACCTTAAAGTCTGTTCTCCACAGTAGCCTAGAGTTAGCGTTCAAAACAACAAGGCCTGTCAAGTCACCTCCCTTCCTAGTGCCAACAGCACTTTAACGCTGGTCCCCAATGCTCTGCTTTACTCCCCTCCCATGCCTAGACCTCGAGGAAACATCGCTGCTCCGAGAAGGCAAATCTGACCACCTCTGCACAGAGGGCCCTGCGCTTTCCCTCTTAGCTTCGCGGACAGCATCTGCACTGATCTCTGCTCTCTCTGCTTCTGTGCCCTGTGCCTGTGTGTCATCTACCTCTTCTCAGGAACCCTGTTCCTGGGACGGGGCTGGACGCACCCACATTAGCTGAGTCTTGATCTGGTCCCTGTTCTGCCAACACATGGGGTTAACACGTAACTGCCTGCTTGTTTGGGCTTCTGGGGGCATGTAGAGTGTGTCTGAAATGACGCCTGACACTTTCTCTGGATTTGCAGAGCTTAGCATGTTTTGTGCCAAGCACAACCATCTCTGGAAACATTCCCACACCAGGGTTTGGTGAGGAAATGGCTGAAAGCCTTGGGTGTGAGGTTTATTCTCACCACAGTGAGGACACAACTTCCAGCCTTGGAAGAGAAATTCAAAGGGCTGAGAGACCAAGGTTGGTCTGTGTGTCCCTGGGGTGCTGAGGGCCCCTCAGTGCAGCTGACAGAGAACCGCCTGGAAGGTGAGAGGCTTTACCCTGTGTTCCCAGCTTACTTGCAGCAGCAGCAGCAGCAGCAGCAGCACCTGGGTGAGTGGCCACTTTTATGAACTTCAGTTTCTGTTTGTAGCTGCAGATACAGCACTTGCCTGGCAGTGGGAGGGCCCTGGGTTCCACCCCCTCAACCAAAAAAAAAAAAAAAGAAAGAAAAAGAACAATAAATAGAGTCACTGCTGCTAATGTTACAAGGACTTTGTGAAGATTAAATAAAATAAAATAAAAACGAGCCAGGCATGATGGCACACTCCTACTATCCCAGCACTTGGGAGGCTGAGGCAGGAAAATCGCCACAAGTTCGAGACCAGCCTGAACTACACAGTGAGATCCTGTCTCCAAAAACAAAAAAATCAATCAATCAATCAATAACAAATAAAAATGATAGTTGACATTTCTTTAGTGTGTAGTAGCCACTGGGCACATTTACCTGCCTTCTCTTGTGTAGCTCCCACAAGACGCCTGTAACATTGGAACTATCGTTATCCTTACTTATAGATGAAGAAACAGAGGCACAGAGTTGCTAGGCAATTCGGCCTGGGCCCCACGTCCAGTTAGGCGCCATCAGTACAACCCCATTCCCCGTTCCCCCGCAGCAGCAAGGCCCTCTTCCCTGTAACACCTGTGATAGCTCCAGCAGTCGCTGGCACAGAGCAGGCACTCCGTAAATATTCATTTCTTCCTCCTTGTCCACTTTTCAGCAGTGCATTAACTTAGTCCTCGGGAGAAGTGTTTCCTGCCTTCCATAAATTAATGCTCGTGGCCAACAGCTTTGGAGAACTTTTTGCCCTCACCTCCAGGTGTATGTGTGCACATGCATGTGTGTATATGTGCATTGTGTGTGTGTGTATGTGTGTGTGTGTGTGTGTGTGTTTCTCAGCTACAGCTTGCTTCTCCCACCCTGTACTGCATAAGAACAGTGAAGTGGCCCCTCTCTAAACACAGCCTGGGATGAAACCCATTGCTGGATGAAAGGCCAGTGGAAGGTGAGTCATGCTCGTGGTTTGGCAAAGATAAATCAGAGCAGAGGAAGGCCACGGGTGAGATAATGAAAACATCTTCAGAAAGCACACAGAAATCTTGCATCGTGTTCTGGAGTCTGTGCGCCGTGTTGTACAGAATGTTCCTGAGGTTCAGAAATTGTACGGCTCTCGGACATAAAACTCTTCCAGTTGTATACTTTCAAAAGTAATGTGAGGAGTAATAGGCAAATAACTTAGCTAGCAGATTTTATTGGTTATTCCAAAAATTCGTGATCCCAAGTTTTCTATTTTCTAGTTAAAGAACATAACAACTCTGATTACTTTTTTTAAAAGAAGTTTTTTTTTTCCCTGTGATTTTTTTCTTCCCAGATCTTCCCATGTGGTCCTGAGACTTGGCAGCTGGAAGGAATTGTCGACATCAGTCAATTCTGTCCTTTCCTGTTCTAGAGAAAGAACTACTAGCACATCTGCTACAGCATCTAGCGGCTGGTTAGCTTGGGCGCACGGGGAGTGAAGAGTTTTAAATACCAAATTAGTCCACCTCTTCCCAAAATGTGCATCCCTACTATGGTCAGACCTCCCTCAGTGCTGTTATCCAGTCGGGGCGCTCGGGAGCCCTCCATGAGGTCTGCTCAGCTCCCAGGCTACTGAATGCTAGCAAAAGGGTTCTTGTGATGGGTCAGATTGGGCTGATTTTGTGTTGCCTTCCACCCCTCAGTAGTTTGCTTGCCTGGAGAATCTAGAGAATTTAAAAACTCATGTTTCTGTGAATCTTCTTTTGCCCCTGATTAAATGCTGGACCTAGACGATACAATAAAATGCATCAGTTGGGTTCCAAGTCTATAAATGACTGGTGTTTTCCTCTCATAAGGACTCCCAAAACAGTACTGTCTTCTGAGCTTAGCCCTAGCTGCTGTTGTGGGTGAGCTTCCTTGCAGTTGGCAGAGAGTGGGCCCCGGGGGAGAATTCTTTCCCATCTCCCGCCTCCTGCCTGCACGTTCCCCACTCCCCATGGTGCTGCTGCAACCGAGCTACCTAGAGGTCCCATTCTGCATGCCAGGAGCTGCAGATCCACCCAGGCCATGAACCACAGCCAGGCAGAAGCTGATGTCCATCTGCACCGCACCCACCCTCAGGAGCTCCTAGGCGAGCTCTTGCCAGTGCGTATCTGGAAGCTTCAACAGTATCATAGGCGGGACTGAAGCCTTGCTGATCTTCCCCAGGGAGCAGCACCAGAAGCCAGAGCTTACAACAGTGTGGTTGGTATAGTCACCGGCTGCCAGGAACGTGGAGAAGCAACCAGAGCGGTGAGGATAGAACTGTGGAGAGAAGACCATCGGGGGCCTGGGGAGAGCGATTACAGTGACAGTACATGTGCAAGGCCTGGAATTTGAACCCTGCACCCCACCCCCCAAAAATGGGCCATCATTAAGAAACTATATTTTAAATAGTCAGTAGTAGCTACTGCCTTCTAATTACTGGGTAGCACTCTCAGCGCTAAGCATTCTATGTAAGTTATTTCACTAAAGTGCAATTACTCAGTTTTAGAATTTGATGGGAAAACTGTTGCTATTCCGTTTTACAGAAGAGAATCTGAGACACAGCAGGATGCATCGTCAGTAAGGTCACACCCTTAGCGAGTGGCTGAGCCAGAGCTCAAATCTCTATGCAACTCCTCCCCATGTGCCTCCTCCCCACAGCCAAGGGAGGTGTCCTTCCTTCCTCCCACCCACTGGGGCCACTGCTGAATGTCAGGGGTCAGCTGCCTGCAGGAGCTCAGGCCACCTTAGGGACCCCACTCAGCCCCTCTCTCCCGAGTGAGCCGCCCCGGAGTGGGCAGCCACCACTGGCCCAAAGGGAGAAAGAGAGCCCTCTGAGGATTCCAGTCACTGGAACTTCTGGGTGATTCTCCAGGTGAGGTTCGGCTGAGGTCGCCTGCACACAGGCTACCAAGTGCCAGGAACTCACAGGGCCGCCAAGGTGGAAATCACACATCCTGCATCAGAGCCACTTCCTGAATACAGACAGGTGGAGAGTAGGGGCTCCAAGGGAAGCCAGTCCCCGCGGCAGCTTCCGATGCCCACTGCCTGTGGGCCAGGCTCTGGGAGCAGCTGTCAGCACCCCCAACAACCCTGTTGTTGCCTATTTCAAACCCTTCAGTGTGCTCTCTATTACCAACGTGCTTTTCTAATTTCTTAGTTTTCTCAGTACATATTTGCAATACGAAATGAATCCACACATCGTGTGCATGTCACATTTCACTTCCCTTTCCTCCCTCCTTCTGCCCCTGGCTCCCATTCCTATCTGCAAAAGGTACACTTCCCTTTTGCCTATAACCCGTCCTCCATTTCACTCTCTAAATTGTTTAGATTTTGGGTTTCTCGTATAAGAAAAGCCACGTGATAACTAACCTGCATTTGATTTACTTCACTTAACGTTATGGTCTCAACCTACATTCACTTTCCTCAAAATGACTAAAATTTAGTAGTATTCCCCTGTGTGTAAATGCCACATTTCTTTATCCATTCATCTGTTACAGGGCATATAGGACTAGCTATTATGAATTGTGCTGCTGTAAACATGCATGTATCACTGTAATATGTGTTTAACTCTTTCAGGAAGATACTACAGAAGGGGAATAGCTGGATCAGGTGGAATTCCTAGTTTTAGTTCTTTTGTGGAATCTCCTTTCTAATTTCTTTAGTGGTTGTACCAGTTTATATCCTTACAGCTGGCTTCCCTAGCTTCCCTCTCTTGTTGACCCCCACTCTCCCTCCCTTCTCCCCCGCTGAAACTTTCCCTCCCCAAGCCCTGCCAAGTTCTTCCCAGCTGGGCCTCAGCTCTCACTGTTCCCCTACCCAGAATGCACTGTTCTACCCAGAATGCACTCCTCATCTTTGCTGCCTAGGAAATTACATTTAGCCTTCACTGCACAATGCACAGGTGCCCTCTCCTTTGGAGTCTGCTCTAGCCATCATGCTTTAGATCTAGAATGCTCCCTAAAAGCCTCAGGTGCACAGAAGTGGGGCTTTGAAAGGTAATTGGATCGTGAGGTTCTTCCCTCGTCAGTGGGTTGCTCCACTGACGCTTTCATAGCGGCATGTGCTGGCAGGAGGAGGTCACTGCGTGCGCAGCCTAGAAGGGTCTGTCTTCCTCCCCGGCTCCTCCCTTCTTTCTCTGCTTCCTGTCGGCCAGGACTGAGCAGCTTTCCTGCCCAGCAGGCCCTTCCATGATAATCTTTCCACCTTACAGCCAGCCCACCATAGACTGAAGATGTGAGACAAAGTAAATACCTCTTTCATTAAGTGGAATGTTTGTCTCTGCCATGAGAATGGGATTAAGACCCCTAGGTGTTAGTGCTCTTAGGCAGCTCATAGTCAGTGACTCACACATCTGTTGTACTAATTAACATAAGGAAATCATGACTGTGGGGTGGCAACACTGGGGACTGAATCCAGGGTCTTTGCACTGACTTACCTCCCCAGCCATTTCTACTTAGTATTTTCACATAGCCTTGCTAAGTCGCTAAATTGCTTGAACTTGTGATCCTCCACCTCAGCCTCCTAGAGTGCTGAGATTCCAACAGGACCCTGAACTTGTCAAGGCAGCAGATGTGGTGTTAATGACCAAAATAACTTCCTGAAACTGTTCAGGCATATAGCTTGATAGAGCATCCTTGTAATTATTAGCAAAGCACCTCTGCATGTGTTCCACAGGCAAAACATTCTCCCCAGCATTAATCTTTGCTCATACCAGCAGCCCGCATTTCCAGCCTTGGAGCCTGCAAGTCAGTATGCTGGTCAGTACTTTCCAGCTGACTTTTCAGTTTGATTCATCCTGTGGTTTCACTTTCTTGTCTTCGAGCCGTTGGCCTCTATCCTCCTGAAGTTGCCTTTTGCTCTCAGGGTCTAGTCGATGTCTCTTTCAATGTTTGATTAAGATTTCGACACCTCTTTGACTTCTCATACCGATTTCAGCCAGTTTTAACCATCTAAGCTGTTGACTGCATAGTCAGGAAATGCGTATAGTTCTTCCCCAGGCTCATGAACACTTATATATGAGGGTCAGTATTTTAATCACAGTATACGTACAGGATCAAGAATTCCTGAATGCTCATTGTCAAGGATGATACTCCCCCTGCTCAGGAACTCCCATGTGACAACTCATGCTTCCCCAGCCTGGGGGCAGGTATTGGACTTGTGGATATGGTGCGCAGGACCTCTCCTGGGGCCCTGGCCATGTACTGGTGTCCTCCACCCTAACAGCCTTAGTTGCATGACAACAGTGACTGCACAAACGCCTGAGGAAGGTCTCAGCCCCGGGAGATGTGCAGCTCTCTGAGAATCCTTCCTTCCTTTCCTTTCCCCCTGTTTTCCCAACGTGCCATTTCTTCCACTTGACATACTTGCCTAGAAGTGCTTGAAACACTGATGAATGCGGGTGGCCCAAGGATGGTATCAAGACAGAGACAGCTTTGGAATGGAAGGAATCACAGCTTCTATGGGATGCAGATGGTGGTGATGGTAAAAGCCCAGTTTCCCCATCTGTGGATTCAACAAAGTAAGGGTCAAAACTATTCAGATTAAGAATTGTGCTTATGTGAACATGTACAGATTTTCTGCTGGTCATTATTCTGTAAATAATACCATGTGACAACTATTTACATAGCATCTCTACTGCGCTAGGTATCAGAAATGATCAGGAAATGATTTAACCTAGACAGGAGGATATGCAGAGAGAGGTTCTATGGAAACACTAGGACATTTTAGATAAGGAACTTGAGCACCTTCATGCACTGGTACGCAGAATGACGTGACAGGAGGAACAAACTCTCAAAGTCTGCCAAAACTACGGAGAGGCAGGAAGGCGAGACCGGAAATTCTATTTGTATATTCATTTTGTTTAAGAATACAAACTTGAAGGCCAGGCGTGGTGGTGCATGCCTGTAATCCCAGCACTCGGGAGGCTGAGGCAGAAGGATCGTTGAGAGCTCAAGGCCAGCCTGAGCTACAGAGTTAGCTCAAGGCCAGCCTGAAATGCATAGTGAGACCTTGTCTCAAAAAGATAAAAAAAAAAAAAAAACTCGTTATGTAGACAGAATATTTATGTGTGTATATTACGTGCCACCCTTGATACCTGTGGAGAATTGGTTCCAGGACTCCCTGAGGACACCACAATCTGTGTCTACTCAGGTACCCTGTATAGACTGGACTAGTATTGACATAGAACCCACATTTGCCTCTATACGTTAAATCATCCTAAATTACTTGTAATAGTTAATACCATGCAAATGCCATGCAAATGGTTATTCTATTGTGTTTTTAGGGAGTGCTGACACTGCGGTGTCTATATAGTCGGTACAGATTCTATTTTTTTCAAATATTTTTATCTACAGTTGGTTCAATCTGAGGGCCAACTATATCCGGCTTACAATAAACATACACGTATTGGGGATATACACGACTTACAAAATGAGTAACACAGGTGCTCAGCCAGAACAGTTTGGAGAGCACTTAGGGAGGGAAGGGCGACCCAGGTAATATGAGGGAGATTGCAAGGTACAGGCAGAGAGGACACACCAGCCAGCCTGAGACGTTACCAGACTGCCTGGAGGCAGAGTGGGATGAATGTGTCACTCCAGGGAAGAGCACAGTACTTCCTTCAGGACCTCAGCATCGTGTTCCCATGGGAAACTGCTCTGGGTTTTTCAGAACTGAAGCCCAGTCTCCAGTGCTACAATAGGCTTCTCTGACCCGCAGAACTGAGAGTGACCAGTCACTGATAACAGTGTTGGTCACCATTCACTGAGGGGACTGTTCCCTCTCCAAACGCTACATCTGACTCTCATGACCACCGTGACGTATGTTCCGGTACCTTGATTTTACAGAAGAGGAATCAGGCTCCAAGAAGCTAAAGAAGTGGCCTTTGTTATAGCTGGTGAGTGGCAAAGCTGAGATCTGGAAGGGGCCTCCCTCCAAAGCCCTCGGTCTCTCCATAGAAGTGCACTGGTAACACCTGCCCCAGTTCATGGAAAGTGATTTCTCTCCCCACGTTGTTGGGAGCCTAAGAGGTCAGCTGGCCTGCAGAAGCTACTTTGCAGGAAGGAGCTTCGACTTTACTCAGGTCACCTCAGCACAGGTTCAGGGCACTCTTTGTGGTGTAGGTTATTTAACATGGGCACAATGCAAGCAAGACATTAAAAACCCTGACCTGAATGCCGAACTTGCATAAAGCACGGTCTAACATTCTCCAAGGCCTCACAGCTCTCCTGCCTTTGCAGGCCATGTGAACCCAACCAGAAGCACTGGTTATTATTGGAAGACTAGAGGTCAACCAGATAGACCCACAAACAGAGGTGCTCATGGCTTCTTGGCAACATCAGTTATTAATAAACACATCTGGCCAGGTACAGGGGACCAGGCTGATAACCCCAGTACTCTTCAGTGCTGAGCCAGGAGGATGCAAAGTTCAAGGCCAGCCTGGGCACATTAGTGAGATCCTATCTCTCATGGTTTGTGTCTAGATGTGCTCCCAAAACCTCATTCAATTATAGGTGGGATTTTTCAGTTGGGGTCCAGAGTGTGTGATGCTGGGATCAAGGATGTGATGCTGGGACTGATGTGATGCTAGGGTTAAGGGTATGAATGCTACCTGCCCTTCAGAAAGGTAGGCTGGATAAAATATAAGGGGCAGAAAGAGGGTTGCTTGTTGCTTGTAGCTTGTGGCTGGCTGGCTTCTGTTTTCTGCCTGCCATGCACCATTTCTCCTCTGTGATGCCCCTCTGCCGCTGTGCCACCCTGCCTTGGAGCCAGCCAATTACGGACTGAAACCTCTACAAAATAAGATCCAAATAAATTGTCTTCCTTTAACTTAGTATTGGAAAAGAAAAATCCTACTAAAATATGGCGGTCTGTCTGTTACATGGAAATAAGATATCAGCTCAAAAACTTCATGACCTCGGTAGTAAGCTTGAGTTTTGATATTCAGTGTTTATGTTTTATTTTCTGTCCTATAGTTGTTAACTGTTTTCTTCTGAAATAAAACGGCATTCAGCACACGCTGTGCATTTTCCATGGGCATTCAGAAGGTCAATAGTTGGAATTGGCAGGAGCACAGATGGGGGACAGGAGCAATGGGACACCAGGAAAGAAACAAGTAAAACAGAGGAGGGAAGAAGAAAGCAAAGGCATTTAAAGCCTAGAGAACAGTAAACAAACCTGTAGGGCTCTCTTGGCATTACATACGTGGCCAGCAGGGGGCAGCTTGTCTCTGTTTGACGCAAGCAAGCACCCTGCTCTTTGCTCAAAGAATGTAAGTTTAAATGGAGCCTGGGGAGCACAGGCCCTCGCCCACCAACTGTAAAATCAATCTTTTCTTACCCTCTGCCTCTATGGAAAGGGCTGGTGAGGACACACGCACACACACAAACGCACACGCACACGCACACACACGTCTGTTCGTCATCAGCTCTGAAGGATGGGAGGCTGGGAATGAGGGGTACAGAGACCATCCCTGCTTTTGCGGAGCCCAGTCTGTGGGTAGGAGGCAGAGGTCCCACTGATGAGGGGCCCAGGGACAGGACAGACAGCCCTGGAGAGTGGGGGGCACCACACACCCACCGCTCAGGGTAGACTGCTCAAGGCAGGCTGCGCTCAGGAGAAGACCCTTGTGGTCCACTTGTAGGCCCTGGCAATCTTTCCACCTGCCCCCTGTAACAGTCAACAGCCCCTGAGCCCTTTACTTTCCTTCTTGCAGCTGTCCATAGGGCTGACCACTGAGCTCTCTTTTCCCCTAGCAGGATGTTTCCCATAATTCTACCTCCCCGCCTCAACTACCTAAGGCAGCTACCATCTCTGAGGCCGCCAGTCCCAGTGTCGCCATGAGGCTCATTCCCAGGCATCCCTAGTGTCACTGTTGGCCACCTAGGCTGGGAATCCACTGTCTCGTTTTATCCTCTGACCTGCTCCGGGATCCTAGAAGTCCTGGTGAAAGTGCATGGCCCTGTGGTTCTGGGCCACGTCACACATGGGGAAGGAACTGACCCCATCTTCCCTCTGATGTGGGGAGACAGAACTGGCCATCCGCACGCACATTTGTGAACACAGGCTACAGGGTGGAGAAGACTCTTCCCTGTGCGAATCTGCCCCTAGAGAGTCCCCTTTGTCTTCCCTCTCTTCCCCCTGTGGATAGAGTCCAGCACCAGAGCCAGCACATGCTGGAAACACATGTCCAGGGCCACTGAGGAATTGCCAACCCATCTGGTAATTCCCACTATGTGACACCCGCCCCCTCCAGCTGCCAGGATGTTGCACGGGAGCCCTAAAAGTGGAGGCCTACATCCTGAAGGTGTCCCCAGACAGCCACAGCTGGAACCATAGAGGCTCACTACTCTCTTAGTTCTCTGGTGACAGTGATGTGGCTTTTAGCTCCAGGTCCTGACCTCATGGCACTGTGCTGTGCCCTCTGGTGGGACAATGTTTTATGTTGACTGACCCTCTTAAAAAAAAAAAAAACAGAAAAGAGCAGGAAAAAATAGGAAATTCCAGGGTTGTTATGAAGCCAGAAATCTAAAAATAGCCCCATGTACGGAGCAGCAGTCTCACTTGTTTGTTGTGGCTTTTCTTTATCTGAAGGAGCATTAGCTAATGACCACGATGGGTCACCGGGCAACATGAGAACGTAGTCTCCCGGACGGTGATCCTGGCGGCCCAGCAGCCTTGATGCCGTGACTCCTTCCAGCACAGAGAAGCAGGAAGCCCCTGGATCGCGCCACACAGGAAGCCCCTGGATCACGCCAACTCCCTCACATGAAGGAGAATCTTGTGAGGCCTTGGCTCCCTCCCTCACTGGAGATGTACCCAGCATGAGGTCGTCATGAAGGATAGTTTTAAGCAGCATTCACACGCGTGTCCATCCATGACCCCAGGAAGCCAGTCACTGCTAACTTCAGACCTTGTAATAACAGGAAGTAACCCGATGGCACCTCTAGGTGCCAGGCCCTGTGCTAAGCGCTTTGCTTCTGTCATCCTCTTGAATTGTCACAACTCTGGAAGAGCCCTCATGTGGCAGCCACGGAAACAGAGACTTAAAGTGGTTAAGTCACTTCCTGAGCTGAGCAAAGCCAACAAGCTGCAGACCCTGGATTTAAACCCATATGTAACTGGCGTCCAAGCCCCTGCCCTGCTGGAGTCTCAACTGCTGTGTTTTGCTGTTTCAGCTGGAAAATCACAAGGCAGGGAGAACAAAGATGAGTCCAGCCGAGCAGAGAGAATTTCCTGATTTGGAAGGTTACAAAGCCTTAAAGCAGCTCCCAAAAGAAGACACCAAACCATCTTCTGGGACAGGATTCAGTCTTCTGCAGGGAAGAGGGCAGCGTGTTCCCCATCCACGGTTCACAACCTCCCCCCCAGTGCATGTTAATGTGAGCATCGACCCTGTGCCAGTACAGGTGCAGAGAAAGACCAAGGCCCAACTCTAACGAGCTCATGCTCTAGAAGGACAGCGACCTGCAAACGATTACCATGAACAATGCTTTCCTTTGACTAAATGTCCCCCTGAAGCCCTCATGTGGAGGGCTTTACTTCCCAGCCCTGGGAGGCGTTGAGAGGGGGCGGAGTGTTCAGGAGGCGGGGTCTAGCGTGCCGGGATTGTGGAATCCCAGTACCTTTTCTCCTTTTAATTCCTGGTCATCAAGATGAACAGGCCTCCTCTGGCATATGCTCTTTTACTGTGCTGCCACAGGCCCAAAGCACCAGAGCCAAAGGAACATCAGCTTAAACTTCTCAAATGATGAGCCACAATCAGCTTTTTCCTTTGCAAAGTCGATTATCTCAGGTATTTTGTCACAATAATGGGAAGGTGTCTAACACAGCAGGTTAGTGAGTAAATCCAGCACGTGAGAAGTCAGTGAAGGCAGCGTGATATCCAAAAGAACTCTGGGCTGAGCTGGGAACAACTTTGGTGTGGGTGATAGACCACCTTTCTGGGACTAAGTCTGAATCTGCTGTCCAAAACATCACTCAAGATGGAGCCATCTCGAGCCAGGTCACCACGGCCAACAACCCAGCCAAGGCTGTAGATGGAGTTAGGTTGGAAGCAGGCAAGCGGCAGGGTCTGACTGGTGTCCTCAGCAGGTCACGCTGGCTGCTGACTGCAGGATGGGCTGCAGAGAAGCAAGAGAGAAGTGGCACTGGAAGTCCAAGGGCATCAGCAGTCGAGCAAGAGAGACTGTCTTTGCTCTCCAGAGCAGCATGGGAGGAAGTGTTCCAGGCTCACATTGCCAGAGGCAGGATACTGGTTGATGAGGCCCGCTCCAGCCCAAGGGGGAGACAGGAACAGGAGACCCTCGCACAGCTGTGCTTGTGCCTCTGCCCTCGGGGAAAGCATCTCCTGCTCATTCTCCTGCAGGGCAGACTCCATCCCTGGGGCTGGGAGCACAGGGAGGACTGTATCTAGGACCTGGTCTGAGGGAGGCAGTCCGCCTGAGGTGGGAGAGGGGCTGCTGCCAGCTCAGTCTCCAAGCTGCCTCAGCAGTGCCCATGCTGGGGTTGCCTCCCGATTCCCGGAAAGAGCGGCCCTTGGCATCCCCAGATGATGGCACAGTTGGGAACCACCATGGAGGAGACGCCAGCCAGGACTTGCTGACTGACTCTGCTTGTGAGGGGATGCTGGTTTGGAGTCTGCTACAGTTTGAATGAGTGTCCCCCAAAAGGTCCATGAGCTAAATGTTTGGTCCCAGGTGGCCCTGCCGGGAGGTAAGGCGGGGTAGAGTGGGAGTCCTTAGATCTCTGGAGGCATGCCTTCGGAGGGGACAGTGGGACCCCCTCTCCTCTCTCCACTCTTCCCTCTAACTCTCTCCCTCTCTTCTCTTCTTCCCCTTTCTCCCCCTTCCCTCTTTCCCCTCTCCCCTCTCCCTCTCCCTCTCCTTTAAGCAGCTCTCCCGTGCTTTCTGGCTCATGAGGTGGAATTTGTCAGGTCATGCTCTCCTGCCATGGTGTGCTGCGCTCACGAGACCCTGGCTGCCTGATCTTGGACTGGATCCTCCAGAACCACTTGTCTTCATAGTTAATTGCCTCAGGTATTTCACCGAAGTCATGAAAAGCACTAATACGGGGCAGAAGTAAGCAATGACTGGATGGCGAGACCAAGACAAGTAAGGCTGCGGGGCACTGAATAGGAGCAACATTCAAGGGTTCTGTGTCTCTACGTTGGCCGTGCCTGCTGACCTCCAACAAGAGACCTCAGGAGGCAGTTAGAAAGCGTTCCAAGAAGTGTTGCTGAGGAGTTCTGTCAGCCTGCAGCCACCTCAAGGACAGGTGGCCACCCTGCCTTCTCTGTTCCCTCTCTGTGACAGGGCATGAGGCAGCTCCCAAACTGTTTTTTTTTTTCTCTCTGGAATTAATTTAAAAATAATCCTCTTTTTGAAAGCTACAGGCTCAGTTATGGGGGGCCTGATGTACTTAGGGAGACGTGAAGCCCAGCAAAGCCCAGCTAAGCTGCAGGGGGCCTTCTTCCTGCTGCTGTCCAGGGCCTCCACCGTTCAGCAAGACATCACGAAACTAGGTGACATTACTGGGTGTGGTGACAGCCCATTGGGCCCTGTATGCCGAATGCTTCCTGTGTTTTCACTCACCCTCCCAACAACTCTGGGAGGTGAGTAAATACTATCGTCCCAACTCCCAGATGAAGCGAGATCTTTTTTTTTCTTTATTTTGATTCCCATTTTTATTTATTTATTTTTATTAAGTTTATTGATATAATTTAGATATATATAGTGATCACACTCATCATATGGAATTTGTACCTGTATATGACATGGGCTTGGACATTTTAAAGAATTGCTTGCTCAACACCTGTGATAGTCAGTTTTCTATGGCTGTGGCCAAATGCCTGAAAGAATTCGACTCAGAGGATAGATTTCCTTGGGCTCATGGCTTCCGAGGTTCCAGTCCATGGTCACTTAGACCAGCTGCTTTAAGACCGGGGCTTTATGACAGAAGTGTATAAAGAAGGTGGAAGAAAGTTGCTCACAGTATGGCAGCAGAAAATCAAAGATCAAGAGAGAGGAAGGCCCAGGTTCCGAAGATCCTCTTCCACACTGCAGCCCCACAGACTTAACTTCTTTCTACTGGCACCCCTCTCAAAGATTTACTGCCTCCCAATTGTCCCATAGACTTGCAGATCCAGGATGCAAAAACATCTTACAGATAGCAAGTAACAGAGATAATATTCATCTCCACATCTAACAACTCCAGAAGCTTTTGTGCCAACCATATGATCCAGGACATTCCCTATCCTCCCCCTCATATCTGGACATCTCACACCTCCAAGCAGCCCCAGAAAGGATGGCCTCCTGTATCTTCCCTGTATGTCCTTCTCAGGGAAGACAAGGTCACCACTGTCACCACCACGACGAGAAATCAGAAGCCCAATGCAGGAACAAGGCAATGTGGTCACATGTTCACTCTACTCTCTGCCCCTCGGACCTTGCTCCTTCCCTCACCTCAGCCCAACCTGTAGTTCCTGGAGGTGGGAAAAAGCTGGAAAGCCACCTAGAGGGACCGCAGGGGGGCCTTGGATGCCGCCTCAGTTACACTTTGCCATGACACTGTCCTGACCCAAAAGCCAAGTGACAGCGTAAGTGCTAGAGAGAAGAAGCAGTAGCTCTGGCCAGGATCCATACTCTGGCTCTGTCTCCAGTAACTAATGGCCTAATGCAGATCACATACCCTCTGTGAGCCTCCTGGTTCTCCATCTGTAGCACGGGAACACCAATCAGTATAGTCTTATTGTGAGATGTGTGGTAATGAATGTGAAGGCACTACCAGGTAGATCTCTGGCCCTCAAGATGTACGCTGTGGTTAGGAGAGTGAATTCTGGATTGTGATGCCACAAAATGCCTTAACAGTTTCAAATCTGGTTTGCTCTAATGTAGAATAAGGTGATTGGCTTGCGAGGGCACCAACCTATCAACATGTTAGTTAACCCACTGAGGAGTTCACAGCTACATGGGCAATCAGGAGATGGGACCTGGTCGGAGGTAATGGGTCAGGAACATGATCTTGGGAACTATATTTGGTGTCTGGCGCTTTTCTCCTGGACTCTTCCTCAGCACTCTGCTCCTCAGCTCTCATGAGTCCAGCAGTTTTCCTCAGCCATGCCCATCTGCCATGATGTGTGTACCTTGGAGCCAGCTGACCATGGACTGAAACCCTTGAAACTGTGAGCCAGAATAAAGCTTTCCTCCTTTACATTACAGGCTCCAAGGATTGTGTTCCTGCAGCAGGAAAGCTGACCAATATGCACAGAGAAACTCATCTTTTGCTTTCTAATTGTTCACTAAAAGATTCCAGGACTCTTTAGAGAAGTGGCCAGTCCCATGCCGGGACAAGAAAAGTACCAGTTATCCAGGAATATTTTGCTGTTCTAGAAAGCAAGGAAATGCTTGGGTTATGGGGAACATGACAAAAATACATAGAAACCAGATGAAACGGGTCCCCAGTGACCAAATTTGGGACAATGTGGCCACCAAAAATGGTGAAGAGGTGATAACACATTGAATTTTAAAATCATCCACAACCCTATAGTGACACCCAAACAACACAGATTGAATTTTGCAACCACCAACATAATTGATTAAGGCAAGGATCCACGGAGGCTTAGGCCATTGCTGAAGGCTTTTAGAGAACAGGATATTCCCATGACCACTGCGCTTTGTCCCCAAAGCTTCATGTGCTGGAAGCTAGGTCCCCAGTGTTAAGGTTTGGAGAAAGGGGGCATTAAGAGATGGAACTGGCGGGAAGTGGTTAGGTCATGTGGGCACCATCCCCGGAAAGGATAAGGAGCCATCTTTGGGAGAGGGTGAGGTCTCACGGGACTGGACTGCTTGCAGCAGCAGGTTAGTATCAAGTGAGCCCAGCACTTCCTGTCTCTCTTGCACCCATGCCACCCTACATGCACCCACTTGTCCCCTGTGCTTTTCCTCTGTGAGCTGAGCCACCATAAGGCTGGCACATGCTCTTGAACATCTCTACCTCCAAAACTGTGAGACAAAATAAACCCCTTTCTCTTTATAAGTACCTATCCTTGGGTATTTTGTCATAGCAACTTAAAACAGCCTAAAATGGTAACACTCCACAAATTTCTTGTTAATTACACAATGTAAAAGATGACTCTCCCATGGAAAGATCTGTCATTACTTGCCATGAAAGCCTGGCCAAAAAATGGCTTGAGGATCTCTGTGAAACTCCTGGGGGTTTTCTGTGAAGTGGGGGAAAGAAGTAGAGAGAGAAAAGGGACAGACAGAGGCAGAGATCAAACATGGACGCATTCATGCTAACGTGGGTTTACAGTTGCTCAGAATAAAATACGTGAGCATGTGGTGAGGGGCCTTGGTGTGGGGGACACTCAGGCTGTGCAGGCCTGGACTTCATGACCTCTGAGTCCTTAGCACACAGCTCCATCTGGGCTGGCCAGAAGCTGAGACCCGGAGACAGCAACCTGAGAATCCGAGATGAGAATTAGGTACAGGAGAGGCGGGGTGTGGCACCCTGAGGAAGACGTCTTGGAACGTTCCTGGGAACAGTGTTAACAGAGGAGCAGGCAGCGCCCCAGCAGCAGGCAGTGGCAGGGAAGTGCAGACAGCGCCGCTGGGCGGGCGGTGAGTCTGCAGCCCCAGGACCCAGTGCGGAGCGGCGTGGGTTCCAGCTTCCCAAGTGCACAGCACTCAGACAGAGTTCTCGGAATTTAAGTAGGAGCAATACTTTCCCTCCACTCCCCTCCCTGCTGTAGTGTTGAATGGTGTCATCCCACACAGCTACTTCAGCCCGCTTGGGACACTTGCTGCCATGCCCCCTTCCTCCCTGCAGGGTGAAACCTCCCCAGGGGACTTACTTGGGCTGTGCCCAGATCTGGACCCTCTGAGGGACAGGAGGGGGCACCTTTGCCTCGCTCTGCACACGCCCCTCAGCAGTGGCCTCTTTCCACGGTGTCCCAGTGGAGAGGCACAGGTTTAAGCTCTCTGCTGGACCCCCCATCACCCTTCCTCCATCACCTCTAACTTGGAAGCCTCAGAGGAACGAGGCATGTTACCAGTACCCATGCCCTAAACCTGCTCCTCACCTTCATTTCTTTCCCAGGTCAGCGATGACTCTGTTCAGCCCATGGCCCAAAACCTGGGAATTCTCCTCATTCCTCCACCTCAGCCGTTCCCCAAGCCCCATCAGCTACCAAGGTGACCCACATCCCATCCCTGGCCACATTCCATCCACCCCTCCTTCCCAGCCACTCCCTCAGGACAGGCCCTCAGCCGTTTGCATACGGGTCACTAGTGTTTGCTCCCAGGTCCCTATACTCCCAGTCTCTTCCTCTAACACAGCCTCCAACATTGCAATGCTGTGATCTTAGCGTCCACTCTGACTGTCCCTTTGCTGTGGAGCACAAAGCCCCTCCGCACTCAACCTCAGCTCCTGGAGTTTCTCTGATCATCCTTTATGAGCTAGTCACAGAACCCCAAGCACTTCCTGTTCCTCCTCACCTTCGAGGGTTCCACGTTTTCCTGTCTGACGTGACTACGGGCTGCCTGGAAGATGCCTGCATCCCCTCCCAGACTCAGGCACTGCCCGCTTGGGCATGCGAATCCCAGCTGGGCAGCTCCTTTTAGTCCATTTTCGGTTACCTTGATTGAATACCCAAGACTGGGTAATTCATCAAGGAAAGAAGTTTAGTTTGGTTCTAGAGACTGCGAAGTCCAAGAGCGTGGACCAGAGTCCATAAAGGGCCTTCCACTGCATTATAATGTGAGGAGACAGTAAGAGCTTGACGGAGAGCTCGCTTCTATAACTCAGTCAATGGCAGGATAGAACGGATTCATCTATTCATAAGAGCATAGATCGTATGACCCAAACACCTCCCAAAGATCCCACTTCCAAATACTACTGACATATAAGTTTGGGGCTTGAGTCTTCAACATATGGAATTGCATATGGGTTGGTATGCATACAGGGACATATCTGACCATAGCATCCTCCTTCTGGGTCTCCCATAACAACTTATATGCGATTTCATGAAACCCTTGGTCTCACCACGTGCTAAGAACCTCCTTCCATCTGCTTCCTTCACTGAGCCCAGAGGCCGGGAGGATGTTTCAGTCTTTCTGTGTTTCCCGTACCTATTGTGCCTGACTGCATATGGTTTTATTGTTTCAAACTGAAATCAATCTGAAAAAAAAATTAGAGTCATAAAACATTGAGAACTAGGAGGAAATCCACAGGAACCCAGTCTAACAGCCTCATTTTCACCAGAAGGAACTGAGACCAGAGAGGTAAGGGGGTCTGCCTAAGGAGAAATAGCTTATTTTTGCTAGAAGTGAAATGACGGATTCCCTTTGGTCTGTGTGTAGATAATTATGTGTGTAGATAAATAGAAGCACATCTGTAGAAGTGGAGGGGCGTTGGGCTTGTACACCCCCTTCCCCTGAACCTCTCACAGTTCTGCATGCAAAACCATGCAGGTGCTACCTCATGCTTATTTTCTTACTAGCTAGAATCCTGATTTGCTCACAGTCTTCTTTCGTCAGCCTGGACAGATCGGTTTCACATCCTTGCATGTAGAGACAGCCAGCCTGTGAAGTGACCCACTTGGTCACGTGTGAAATCTTCTGTCAGGTTCAGAGGACATCTCGAGGGTGGATGTTCCTTTTGAGCATCGTTTTAGACTCTGTCAGCCTCATCTGGGTTATTAAGCCTTTCGGTATCCCAGGCAACCTGAGAGCAGATCCTGGACATTTTAGCCCAAAAAGGGGAGTTCTGAGGGAAGGAAAGAATAGTTTTCACCAGATGCTTTTTGGCGGGTGGGAAGAAAGGTTACAAAAAAGAGGACTTGGCTGTGGAAGAACAGATCCTTTCTTTCTAGCCATGAAAGCAGATGTCTGTGGTCTGAACCCTGAGCTGAGTTTCTGCGGCTCATCCCCAAGCTTCCCCGGTTCATCTTCATGAATGCGCACAGCCAAAGCACCACAAGTCCTGGTCAGTATTTTCTTCAAATATCCAGAGAACCCCCCAACTATCAACCCTTTTGCAGAAGTCATCATCCAACCCCACTATCCTTGATGGAGCCACAGATTTTCTCCCAGGCCAGGCACACAGCTGCAACCTAAGAGGCTGAGCTACGAGGATCACAACAAGTTCAAGTCCAGCCTTAGTGGCTTAACAACTTTGTAAGACCCTGTCTCAAAATTTAAAAAAGAAAATGAATTTAAAATGCACTGTACATACAGCCTAGTGCAAAGACTCTGGGTTCAATCTCCAGAACCACAGACACACACACACAGACACACACACACACACACACACACACACCAAGAAGTCCCGCAGGAGCCACCCAGATTGGCATGCTCTGGGCACAGAAGCCCATCTGCAGGCTCCAGTGTAAACCTGGCTCTGGAACTCAGCTGCACATCCCTGTACTTCCTCCCTAGGTGGGGACCATCAGATGGTGCAGTGTTACGGGACCTCCATTCATAAACTACTGGGCCATTTCCTCACATGAAAAGAAACTCAGGAAGCTGCCAAGAATGTGTCTCCATGAGTCATTAAGTCCTTCTCTCTGGAGGAGCTGGGGCCCTACTACCCATCTGAGGTGGATGTGTACACATGCACAGGAGGAAGGAAAAGGATGTTCTCAATCTCCAGAGCCAGCAGAGCCTTTGATAAACAGGCTTCAGAGCAGAGAGTGGCCTGGGAACTACGTGTTGTGCGCCGGGAGGGGTGGGTGCACAGCTGGAACAGATCCAGGCATTGTGCACCCTCAGCAGGTGACACCCAGATGTGATCCTGCTGGAGGTTTCTCCCACAGCCTGCAAACACCCCCAGCCCCAGCCCCAGCCCAGGGACCCAGTGTCCCTTCTGCTCTGATTTTGTCTCGGAGCTTAGAATCTACAGAAATTGTGCTTAAATCAGGGCTTTCTAAGGCCGTGAGACCTGAACTGCCTAGAGTCCACCTGCTCCTGCGTTCCTTTTTTATTGGTGCAACTAAAGATGGCAACAGCTGTGGTCCTGAGGATCCCCAAGGGCACAGGACCCTCATGGGGACACTGGTGTGGGATCTTGCCACCATTAGCATGAGAAACATGAACACTGCCATGCAACAAAGTCTCCCAGATCCTGAGCCAATTACTAGAAGGCTCTGTCCTCTGATCCCATTCCTGTTGCCTGGTTTTCTTATCCAGGCCTCTACCTGGCCTGGAGTAGGGACCCCGCAACCACATGCACTCTCCTTTCTGGGACATTTGGAGGGGAATCTGTCCTCCTTTTCTTTGAAAGGTGATATTCCCAGGAGGAATCTCAGACCTTCTGGGCAGCCCTCCTGACAGGGCTGAGTCTTATGTTGACTACTGGTTAATCTTCAATTGAGACCTTACATTATAAACACTGTGGTCAACCACGAGGAACTGGAAAAACTGCACAATAACAGCAGCTTAAAGGAGTAAGGACTTTATGTCTGTCTTACAGTCTCACAAAGGCTGGACATGGTCAGTCCCAGGTAGTTATAGAGACCTTGGACCAGCAACCCAAGTCATACCAGCAGCGGTTCTACTATGGTATGTCTTCTCTTCCCCACTTTCCTTGGGCATCTGAAGTACTGGTTTAGCAAGAAGGAAAGAGAAAGGAAACCACACCAAAGTCACCAACCCTCTTCTGAGGGCTTTTCTTGGAAGCAGCAGCCACCTGTTCTGCTTACATTGCATTGGCCAGAGTCTGATCATCTGGCCATGCCTCGCTGACAGGAGGGCTGGGAAGTGTAGTCTTTATTCCAAGTAGACTGTGCCCAGCAAAAATTGGTATGAGTTCTGGAAAGAGGGAAGAACAGATAGAACTCTCTGCCGCAGGTCTCTACCCTCCCACGTATACATGTGCTGTTAGTATCCTGCAGCAAAAGTGAGAATCTAAGTAGATCGCCACTCTGCAAGTTGTAAATTAGGAACAATTCTTAATTACAGTCCTATTCTGAGGCAGATCCTGTGACCTCTGAACCCATCCTTTCGAAGCAGGTAGTGTACAGTCTACAGTCTTCCTGCCCCAGAGTCCTTTCAAACGATTTGTTAAAAAGCAACCAGGAAGCAGAGAGAGAGAGAGAGAGAGAAAACCAGAAAGGAAGAGGCCTGGGGAAAAGATAGAGTCCACAAAGTCACAGCCTCATGACCTTCCACCAGCCCCACCTCCCAATGGCCCATCAGCTAATGAATTTATCAATGGGAGTCAATGAATTTATCAATGGGTCAATGAATTTAGCAATGAGTCAATGAATTTAGCAATGGGTCAATGAATTTATCAGTGGGTCAATCCCATTGATGATGTGAGAGCCCTTGTGACCCCATCACCTTCCAAAAATAAATGCACATGAGCCTTTGGGGGACAATTTTAGATTCTAATTGATTTCTAGAATACTTGTCAGGTTGTCTAGGTTGGACATACCTGGGGATTTTTTAAATAAAGTACAATATTTCACTATAAATTACTTCCCCTTTAGTTTTTCTTTATGTTATAGTTAATCAATACCTTTAATTTGCTCACTTACTTGTTTATCTACTTATTTACTATTTATTTTGCAGTGCTAAGGATTGAAGTCAGTGTCTCACACCTGGTAGAAAAACATTCCATCACTGAGCCCAACCCAAAGTTTAAAAAATCTATGGATTTCATCTCAAGGTTAATCACTGGAAGTGTTATGGATTTGATCAAAAATGTCCTCCCGCCGGGGATGGACATATATCTGTAATCCCAAGTGCTTGGGAAGCTGAGTCAGGAGAATTGCAAGTTTGAGATCAGCCTCGACAATTTAGTAAGACCACATTTCAAAAGTAAAACCCTGCCAGGTATATAGCTCAGCAGCATAGCACCTGCCTAGCAATTGCAAGGTCCTGAGTTCGATTCCCAGTATCAATAAATAAATAAACTTTAAAAAAATGTTCCCCTGGAAGCTCATGCACTCACAGGTGAGGCTTTAGAGATGAAGTCACTGATGAGCTCATAGCTAAGGGGACTCATCAGGAGGTGGATGGAGCAGGTGCAGCTTTGACAGCTGTATGTGATCCCATCCTTTCCCTTTTGGCTCTCCCTCCCTGGTTCCTTGGTTGATGGGAGCAACTCTGCTCTGACACACCCTTCCACCATGATGTTCTGTTTCACCCCAGGTCCCTGGCAATGGACCCAACCAAGAACTGAGTCCAAACTAAACCTTTCCTCTTGTAAGTCATGTATGTCAGGTATTTTCTTCTCAGCATGGAAAGTTGCGCACCATTTGTCATAGAAAGGGCTCTTAGGTATATGAGGAGATCGTTAGTCAGATGTTGGTCTGGGGCTTTCCCAGGGGCATACCCTACTATCTATGTGCTTCCTGTACTTCTAAACCTCACCTGATTCTGACACTTGCACCAGCCCAGCTAGCTGGCTGTTTGTGGTTTATTCTGTGGTCCTCAGCACAAAGCCAGCTCTTCAGACATTCTCCCAACCAGCACAGACCATGCCATCTGCCTGATGGTGTGCACAGCCAAGTAGACTGTGGAGGATGAACTTGATCTTGCACCAGCAGAGGGGTGTGCATTTGAGGGGACCCACTCAGAGTCCTGCCCCAAGTTCAGACTCTCACTTTGCCCTCAGCTTCTCAGAAGGCCTTGACATTTTGACAAAGTCATTATAGTACCAGAATGTTATGTTTTGAATGTGTCTCCAAAGCTTATGTTTTGGAAATTTTACACTGTATCGGTGCTGAGAGGTGGGCTCTTTAGGAAGTGATTTGATTGGAACAGGCTGACACCATTATTCTGGGAGTCGGTTCATTATAGAAGCAAGGTCAGCCCCCATTTGTTTTCTCCTGCTCTCTTGCCCTTCTGCCTTTGGCCAATGGATGAGTAACAAGGAATTCTCTACCAGATGCAGGCCCTGACCTTGGACTACAAGAAATAAATCTCTGCTATTTATAAATTACTTGGGGCTGGGCATTGTGTTATAGCAGCACAAGACAGATTGAGAGCTGGGGACATTCTGACACACTTGTTCTTGTTTTGACCCAAGGATATTTTGATATGAACAGATACCACCAAGTGCCCCACTGTGCTTCTGACCAAGTAAAACATCAAGCAGATGCTCTCCACCCACGCCAGGGCATTCTCTGGGAACTAGAGTCCGTAAGTCTCAGGGAGAAGCTGTGCCAATTTCTGCCAATAAAATATATTTTTCTATTTTATTAAGGGTCTATTTAGAGGGAACAGCCACCAAAAATGATGTTGTCTCAGAACCTCTTGTTCAGCCAGTGCCAGAGAAAATGGGGCTAGGAAATGGAACCCCCCACAAGCACGTGGTGGCTGAGCCCTGCTGAGCAGGCAGTGCCTCCACGCCCAGTGGCTGGGGCGATGGCCATTCCCAGGTGCACTGGAGGGGACTATGCTCAGCAGTTCTCAGCCTGAGCTGAACATTGGAATCACCTAGAGAATCCTAGAAAAATACAGACATGTGGTTCCCACGCCCAAATATGTTAATTACAGAGGTCTAATGCCAGCACTTTTCAAATTCCCGAGGTGGTTCTAATGCATGGCCTCCATCAGGCTCCTCTACTAAGGCTGCTACCACAACTCTTTCTAACACGCCCTCCCTTTGGCATTTCCCATTTCTTCTAGCTCCAGGGAGAAGGCTTCGGTGATTGATTGCCAAGCAAACCCGTTCATTACTCCTTAATAAGATGAATTTGTGTCACCAACAATAAGTCACCCTGCTTCTGCCTCTCTTCCACTCCTGACAAATCTCTGGCGTCAACCGTTTCTTCTCAAACAGCTATCTTGATACAATCATCCTGACTGTCATAAGGGTTTTTCGTTTGTTTGGGGTTTTGTTGTTGATTGGTTGGCAGTTTTTTGGTGGTGGAGCAAGGGGGTCTGTTAGGGTGAGAGCATTAAATTTAAACCAAGAAGATTTTGCAGAACAGGAAAAATACAGGTTCCTTTGGAAGCCCCTGGTGCAGGTCCCAGCTCAGGGCAGGACACACCTAGAGGACCACAGCACAAGACTGGCCTTTGCATTTGTGATGTCCAGGGAAGGGACTGTCTCAGCTCTTTGAAGAATTTGCCTTCATGAGTGACTTCTCTTCACTGACCTGCAAATCTACCCACCTAGAAGTCAAACTTATTTCCCCATTGCTTGTGGTTCAGTGAAAATTAAAAGCCATTTATACTGTCTGTTTTATGTGTATTGTGTCTCCCCAAAATACATACGTTGCAGCCCTAGCTATTAATACCTTAGAGCATGACCCTGTTTGGAAACACAGTCATCACAAAAGTAACTAAATTAAAATAAGCTCGTACTGGCATCTGGGGGCTTTGATCCAACGCGTGTTCTGATAAGAATATTGCTTTATGGTGCGGGTAGAGACACCAAGGGAAAAAGCCAAATGGACGTGAAGGAGTTAAACCCCTCCCCCCCAGCGTGGGGTGCTCTATGTGACAGCCTTAGCAAACTAAGATAACACCAGGAATCAGCTTTTCTTTGTTTACAAGAGACAGGAAATTGGGGTCACTGAGAGCATAGGCTTTGGATTCCAGCAGACCTGGGTTCTACTCCCTCCTCTACACTGACTACACCTGCCATGTGGGTAAATGTGAGCCTAGTTTTCTCACCGATGTAATGGGCATAACAGCCAACTTCCTAGAGCTGAGGTGAGACTTGAAACAGGTGAGGTCTGAGAAGAGCTCCCCTGGGTCCTGACATGTGTAGCCCCCAATTTGGGGTCAAGGACAGGGCACACGGCAAGCTTTCTGACTGAATCATGGAAGGCATAGGTCCTGCCAAGGCCCTGCCTTCCTGAAACCTTTTCAAGGAGAAGGAGAGAATGCAGAAGCCTTCAGAGCCAGCTGCGGTGTTGGCATCAAATCACTATGGTTATTGTCCCCGCTCTGTGTTACTGACAACTTCACAGTTCCAACAAGACAGTGTTCATGCAGTGCAGAGAGCCGCGTGCAGGACCTTAGCTCACACCCCAGGCATCTGGTTGTCATGCAGCGACGCAAACCCATTCGCTTGGGTCTTACTGCTTAACTATTGAAAACTGGCAGGGCTCCAGCACCAGGAGAGCCCGGGACGCGCACCACACATTTTGGGCAGCAAGACACTCTTGGCGCGAGGCAGCTGCTCGTCACTCCAGCAGCTCCACTCTGTTAAGTGGTGGATCCTCTCCAGCCTCGTCACCCCAAATGCACAGCAGCAAAAGCCTGGCACTCAGCAGTGCCAGGGCCTCACGTGCAAGGGACTAGCTTGTCACCATACCGTCCAGCCTTTGTCACAGTTCCAGCCTGGCAAGGGGAAGACGCAAGAGGGTGGAGAGCCCAGGGCCAGAATCATATTTTACATACTGACAAGCAAGATTTGTACAAAATATATAGAATCAACCATCCTCATCCTCCAGGTCCAGGGGCTGTGCCTCTTGCTCATCTTGGTTGCGTCTTTCTGTGGAGAAAGAACTAATGAGCACTTGATCAGAGACTACATCATTCATTCATCCTTTCTTTCTTTCAATCAGTCCACCACTGTTAACCAAACATCTCCTACAGGCGAGGTCGGACCCTGGAGAATGCGGATGAGGGTGAGGCCTCAGAAAACACTTGCTCAGGAAGGGGATAACAAGCACCGAATCTGGGATGGAAAGTCCATCGCCAAGGAGACCAGGGAACAGCTCAGCTCCCTCAAGTCTCACTGTGGATAGGATAGAGCTCTCTACAGTGGAACTGGTGGGCAGGGGGAGTCAACTTTTAGGTCTTTTAGTGATATTTATTTCCATTTCCATTTAATATAGTTAAGTTTTTATCAAGCCTCTACTATGGGCCAGCATAGCTCCGGGAACTTGGGTTTCATTGGTAAATATTTAAATGATCTCAGCCCCCACCATACTCGTATTAAGGCCCCAGGGAATCTGGAAGCTGCAATCTGGAGGCACTGCAGTTCCTCTTAATCTGAGATAACTCAGGGAAGCTGGGCTCAGGGATACCCAGCTTCTCTCTTGCAAGCTGCCCACAGGGCATAATACGGAGGTTCCTGGGTGACTTAGGACGTCTCAACTGCCTGCTTCCCTGATCTGTCAGCAGCCCCGGGTCCGTGGGTAGAAGGACTGAATATCAAACACCCAGGGGAAACATGCATGTAGGAACCAAGAGCTGGCCAGGGAGGGGCAAGATTTTCAAATGTCTGGTTCCAGGAAGCCTTGGTCCCAATTGTTTCCTAAGGACTGGGAAGATGTGTTGGCCTCTCAAATTCCTAGTGCAGGAAACACAACATACTTTCCCTTCTGTAGAGCCTGGTCACCAGAGCTGGCGCGCCCAGACCACCCCAGAATTTCTGGCTGAAGAGCCACCTCCAGCACACAAGAGGGTAGCCCGAAGCCAACGAGACTCCGGCTCCTCCCGTGGCCCCGCACTCCCTTTTGACTTGCATGTGCTTATCTCTAGAATGAAGTACAGTCAGCTCCTAGCATGCAGGGGATTGGTCCCAGGACCTCCTACAGATACCAAAGCCCACAGACACTCAAGTAAGTCCCTGACATGAAATGGCATAGTATTTACATAGAACTTTTGTCATTCCATACCCTTTAAGTCACATCTGCATGACTTACAATGCCTAATCCAGTCTGAATGCTATGCAGCAATGACTCAGTTCACGAACTCTTCTAGCTGCAAACCAGTTCGCGAACAGAGGCATCTGGCAAAATTTTGAATCCATTTGCGGACTTTGCACTTGAATGATGAACACGACCGTAGCCATCTTTCCTGCACAAACATGAATGCGGCCATGTTCCCTGCTCTGACTCATGCTCGTGGCTTCCTGTAGTTGAGATCCCAGTCGCAGACAGACATGCGCACACCCACTGGGAAGATTCTGTGTGTGCTGCTTAGCATATACAGTATCATACAGTAGTGCTCAATCTATATGGCTCCAAAGCAAGTGCAGAGCGAGCACGGTGGCAAAAAGACCAGAGAGGTAATGAAGGTGCCAGGAATGTGCAGAGCAGTAATGGAGGCAACAAGAAAGGGCAGAGCAAGAATGGTAAGGAGAAGGTTTTGAAGAAAACAAGCACTGCATTGAAGAAGGAAATTGTAGAAAAGCACGAGCATGGTGTTCTTGTGACTGACCTGGCCTCAGAGTACAAGATGTGAAGTCGACAGTCTTAACCATTTTGAAAATCTAAGATGCCATCAAAGGAGCTGATGTGGCAAAAGCAGTAATGATGTTAACCAAGCAGAGGCCAGAAGTGCTGGAAGAGGTGGAGAATTTCTGTTAGTGTGGCTGCGTGGGAAACAGCTGGCAGGTGATAGCATTAGTGAAGCTACGATCTGTGAAAAAGCCAGGAAACTGCACAGTGATTTACTGCAAGAAAATCCCCTCTACAAATGCGACACATGGTGAATTTAAAGACAGTAGAGAGCGGTTTGATAAACTCTGCCGGAGAAGTGATACCCCCAGTGCGATAAGACCTGGTGAGGCTTCCAGTTCCACAAGGCCACCGCAGAAGACTACAAAAAAGAATTTGTGGAATTCATGAAGGCAGAAAGATACACCACTCAACAAGTGTTCCGCTGCAATGACACAGGGCTCTTCTGGGAGAAGATGCTGAACAGAACTGATGCAAGGCAGCAGAAAAAGCCACTGTTGGGGCACAAACACGTGAGGAACAGATTGAGCCTTTTGCTGTGTGCTAACATAAGTGCTGATCTGAGGATTAAGCCACTACTGCTGTACCATTCCCAGACTCTCGTGCAGTCAAGAAACAAAATATGAACAAGGCCAGGCTGCCTGTCATGTGGGACCAATGGGACAGCATGGGTCACACACAATTATTCATGGAATGGCTGTGTGAAGCACTCACACTCACTGTTAAGAAATATCTTTCTAGCAACCAAAGGCCTAAAAGGTGACTTCTTCTGATGGACAGTGGCCCCGGCATACCCTGAAGCCCAGGTGCATGATCTGGATACTGAGTATGACTTCATAAAGGTCAAGTTCCTCTCTCCTAATAGCTTCTGCAGCTCATGGACCAGCAACTTTGCGAAGCTGTATGCAGAACAACTCACCAGGTGTTTTGATGTCACTGAAAGGATGTCCTTGACTCTGAAAGAGTTCTGGAAGAAATATGTCAGTGTCCCTCACTGCATCAACTTCACTGACAAAGCCTGGGAAGATGTCACCTACTGGACTTTAAACTCAGCTAGAGAAGCCACAGTGTGTCACTAAACATGACTTTGAAGGGTCTGATCCACAGATAGTGGAAGAGACTGTGTCCATGGCAAGAGTATGAGACTGGACACCGATGGTGCAGACACAGAGGAGCTTGTTGAGGACTGTAAGGAGGCGCTGATGACAGAAGAATTTGCTGGACTCCAGGGTGAGCAGCAGAAGGAACTTGCTGAGGAGCATTCCACTGAGGAAGAGGAAGATAGAGGAGGTTAGCAGTGATGTGACAAAACTCACTACGGAAAAATGGAAAGAGTGCCAAGATTTCCTTGAGGAGGACCACCCCTACATAACTGTATTGCAAAGAATGTTGGATGTGATGAATGGTGACGTGGCCTCTCATTTCCAGAGGGTTATGCAGTGCAGGAAAAATCAAGTGACAGCAGACAGATTTTTTTCACCAAAATTCACCATACAGCTAAGAGACAAAAAGAGAGGAAACCCCTGAAGGAGATCACCCCGATATCCTTCTGGAAGGGGACCCTTCTTCCAAACAGTAACCTCCTCCCTGTCCCAGAAGTTGCCTGAAGCAAGGTTAGTGTTCTCTCCCTTCATACTGTCCTGTACTGTACTTTGTTGCATACTTTTGTGGTTAAAAAAATACATGTGGTTCAGAATGGCTTAACATTTACATTGAACCTTATGGGGAAATTTGATTTGGTTTCTGACCAATTCAGTTCACAACCGCAATGGTGGAATGAATGAAGTTCGTGAACTGAAGTAGCACTGTAGAAGTAGTTGGTATACCGTATTATATAGGAAAGGCTGCCAAGAGTACAGAGGCAACCATCATAGCCTTAGCTACACGGTCCACAAATGAGATATGAGGCAAACAAGGAGGGCTGGGGACACCTGCACCTGTGAAATGCAGGAGGCCACAGCTCTGTCTCCCTAGTACTTCATTCCCATGGGGCCAACATAGTCCTCAGAGCTCAGCAAATTCAAAGCTTGCTTTTTGGAACTACTGAGAACTTTGCTTTCCAGTATTTGAATCCACAGCTGTGGAGCCCACAGCTACAGAACCAATGGTGCATGGCTGAATGTTGTCTGACTATTGATCTCAACACCTTTTTCCCAGGCTATTCCATTTCTTTGGCGGTACTGGGGATTGAACTCAGGACCCTGAGCCTGCTAGGCAGGCGCTTATTCCACTGAGCTATATCCCCAGCCCCACCCAGGCTATTCCAGAGAAAGGTGTGGTTTCTTCACACATGTGTCCTCACAGCTCCTTGGTAAGTGTCGGAGAGATGGACTGAAAGATGGGCTGGGCCTGTCCCATGCCCCAGTCCTGCGAGCAGGGCTGCACGCCGTGGGCCCAGAGCTGAGGGGTGTGAGGCTGCTTGGTGGGGCCCTGCGCAGAGGTGAGGGGTCCTCCAGCATCGAGGAGTGGGGCAGGGCCATGCCCACCTGGGCTACTATGAGATCCAGTTGTTGATTATAAGTGCCCTCTCCAAACTCCTGTGAACCCCTTGGGATTTGGAAAGAGAATGCCTGGTGTCTTACCTAGTGCAACTAATGGGGCCCTGGGAGGTAGTCCACCCGCAAAAAAGGCTTTTCTTAAAGATTTTTCAGAAAAAGGAAACCAAGAGAGCCTTGGTTTATACAGACTCTCAAGAAAGTGTACACAAATCTCCTGAATATAGAGGATGAGAAACTGGCCAAGTGGTTCCTGAAGCACAGTCCTCCCTACAAACTGTGAGCAGAGAGGAAACTTGCTGCCATCTGTGGGGCTGAATAATCTTGCCAAAGCTTGTTATCTTAACGGCATACTTGTCCTTAAATTTGGGTTAATATTATTTAAGTCAATATTATTTAATTTAAGTTAATATTATCTCAAAGAAGAAAGAGGCTCTAAAGGATGAAGCCAATCAAAAAGACAAGGGAAATTGCAAAGAAGATTTTTTGGCAAGTTATGAACTTACGTACAGTTTACGGTGCTTATCCTTTCAGTTGATCAGTTTCAGACTAGTTTCCTCTTAAATCCAGATAAATGCATTGATGAACCTGCTGCTCAGCCCAGATAAGTGCTTCACACACTCAGGGAACTCAACCCTACATGTCTGTAGCATGATACACAGGAAGCTCAACAGTGTATTTTGGGAAACATTCAAGACACATGCCAACTCTTAGAAAAGAAGAAGTAAAAAATGTGGCAAAATGATCTACAAAACCTCATCAGAAAAAGGGAGTGAGCGGCGTTAACGGTAAGGAGACTGACAATATGAAGAATTCTGAGGACTATAAAGAAAAACCTGGGCAGGTGTGGTGGTGCACACTTGTAATCTCAGCACTCAGGAGGCTGAGGCAGGAGGATCACTGCAAATTCAAGGCCAGCGTAAGCTACATAGTGAGATGAAGCCAGCCTGGACTATGTAGTGAGACCCTGTCTAAAAACAAGCACATGCACATGCACGCACACACACACACACACACACACACACACACACACACACACACATAGAATAAAGAAAAATTTCCAAAAGGGAATGAGACTGATTTTGATAACATAAAGTCAAAGTTTGGTAACAAAAGTCAGTTTCTAAGGAATACCAGTCATTGGAAGAGAACCAGAGACAGACTAGCTAAAAAAAGAAAAGCCACTGGTGATACACTGGAGAGCTAAAGTAACCCCCAACTGTGTTTCTGAAAATGAGTGCCAGACCCTCACAAAGAAATCAAGAGTTAAGATAAATCGGTTACAGACCATGCCAAAGCAACCCACCATTCTTTCTAAATTCTACAGTCTGGGAACCCTAACAAAAGACCAAGGATCCAAAGGACAATTTAAAGAAAATGAATATGATCTTGGAGAGGACTTTGGGAAGTACAAAATTGACAATAAAGCTAATGGTTGTGTACTCAAATCTCCAGAAAAATCTTACACCTGTAGAAGTTAATAAAATTAAGCCCATAAACAAAGATGCAGAGCAAAGTGGTTGTAATCTGGTGGAAAAAATTATTTCAAGGGCATCTGGTATTAAGGATTCATTGCTTGGAATGTGGAAGTTCACTAGAAAGAAGAAAAGATTTTCAGGGCATGAATGTGCCAGTACAACAAGTTGAGCTTTCCTGAGTAGAGGACAGTTCTGAAATTTCTCCGCAGCCACAATCAGAAATGAAGACCCTGAGACGGGTAATTTCAGTTTGCTTCAGTGGAGAGGATTGTAGAAGATAAATATTTCTGTGAAAATTGCCATCATCACAGCAAAGCCGAATGAAGTGTACTGTCTGACAGAATGCCCGAAGTTATAACCATTCATTCAAAGTGCTTGCTATAGCGGCTTGGAGTTTGATTGCGATGGTGGTGGGCTTCCCAAGATCAACATGCCTTTATTGGAATGTCTTAAGGTGTCGCTAGAATGGAAAACAAAGCCAACTAATGACAACTATGGATTATTTGCAGTTGTAATGCACACTGGCATTACAGTTAGCAGAGGGCATGATGGTGCTTCTGTTAAAGTCATGGACCTCAATCTCTCAAAGCTAGATGAAGAGAATTTCGTGGTTCACCAGATGTGTGGAGGGACGCCAGAGTTATGGGATGAGAAGGAAGCACGGAGTGCAGGTGAAAATTATGATAAAGAAGCATCAGTGAGAGTTTGTTGAAATACACAGCCAAGTAAGGTTTTGAACAAACAATATATAGATTCTATCAGACTTTGTAGAGGACAAAAGAGCAAAATGGATTGTGCGCTCTACAGCAAAGCAGCTAATCCCGATAATACTACCACTGTAGCGTGTGCTGAAAGGTGAAGTTCTGGGAGTAACAGTACAAATGAAATCCATGAAGCAGACAGGAAGAGAGAACCCAGGCACCAAACAAGCACCTACATGAGTGGATTTGAGGACAGAATGTCCTGTGTAGTGTGAAGTTTAAAGGAATGTGAGGTGATGTGGCTACTTTTTGATGGTTGTGAAGTGAAAGTTACCAAAGAAAAGGACTTTTTGAATTCTCTTTCCCCTTCTGTATCTCGTGCCTCTGCTCCTTACTTGTTATTTTATAAGAAATTACAGATTCAATGCAATTCCCATCAAACTACCGTTAACATACCTCACAGATCTAGAGAAAATATGCCTCAAATTCATCTGGAACCAGAAGAGACCCAGAATAGCAAAAGCAATCCTGGGCAATAAGGACAAGTCAGGTGGAATCACAATCCCTGACCTGAAATTATACTACAAAGCAACTGTAATAAAATCAACCTGG